>JAAGWP010000279.1:0-60908 GCA_013266165.1 Fusarium graminum
TGACCTCCGACCGCGGTCGGAGACCGAAAGTCAATCCCGAGCAAGCGGGACCGGCTCGGGCCGGCGTCGGCGTATCGGATATATATGTTGAGTTCCGAGAGCAAAGAAGAATTAAAAAGCATTAATAATATTCACGTCGCAATAGATAAGCATTGGGTCTAGGTACAGTTAGCTGTCTGTTGAGTGAAAATAGCCTGATAAAACTCTGGGTAAAAATGTACCTGGATGGAATGAGCTAACTTTCTAAAAACACCAGTATTTAACAATTTAGAGTAATATATTTAAGAATATAATTTACAATCTTATAAATAGTGTCACTAATTATATATATCAGGGTTAAAGGTTTTAAATATCTTTTTCCTAAAATTAATAGATAACGTAGGTAAAAAGTCTTTTTATATACCTATTAAACCGAAACTACCCTACACATGTCGTAGATAGCTGCGCTTACTGAAAAAGAACATGAGACACGTTGACCGCGAGCCAATCATTAATGGTTACGGCCGCGTGGCCTAATGGCTAAGGCGCTAGATTTCGGTCTCCAGTCACTGAACACTCTAGAGATTCCAGGTTCGAATCCTGGCGTGGTCGATAATTTACTGGAACTTGTTTTTTTGCCGTGCGATCAACTTGCTCAATGCTCTTTTTGCCCGTTCAATTCAGCGACATGTTTGCGAGCTGTTACCAGCCAGGCAATCTCGCACCCAAGAAAGAAACTAGACTCGCTATTGTAACCTGCCAATGTGTCCGCATGATTGAGCTGCGGCATTGTAAGTAGGTTGCTTATTTGAGCGACTCAAAGCGTAAGCAGTAGATGCTCGCGAGAATCGAGAGGATCGCGCATTGGAATGCAACTTCGTGATCATGATCTGCAACAGTCGCAGCTGAAGGACATTGCTACAGCCACCCTAGCACCATCGACTACGAGTCTCTGATCTGACCGTGATCTGACCCATTGCCGATCAGACATTGAACTCAATCGGACCTCAACGGGTTCGTAGATCAGTCAAGCCCAGCCTTGAACTTTATCTCAGCTATCTGGATTTCCGATCCTGATGGCGATCACATTCCAGCACGAGATTGTTTATGGAGACTGTTTCAGATCGGGTTCACATCATGACATGGTCATCGTTATCATTGACTATCGTCCCAACATCGTAAAGCTAATAATCCCAGACTCCGTTTCCAAATGCCCAAAAGAGACAGGGATATTGACATAAAAACATAAAATTCATAAACTCCATGATCATAAACTTAACTGTCCCAGATCGCGCCGTACGCTGGTATGCCTCGCGTCTCCAGGCCATACACCACCTTCTTGGTAATCTTTTCGTTCGCAATAATGACGACAGCCTCAGCCTTGAAGCTTTTAACTAGGTTATAACCCATTTTTACCAGATCGGGTCTCCCAAGCTTCTTAGTATCGTGGATAACAGCGTTGGGGATTTTCTCGCTGATAGTCTGGCAAATCTCCTCGCCAAAAGTCTCCTCAGGGTTCTTGGTGGACCAGATGAGCTGAGTTGGGCAGCTTGGGTTTTGGATGTGGCCAAGTACGGGACCAATGCCTGAACCAGTTGCAATGAGCACGACGCGGTTAAATAAAGTCGCGATGCGCATCACGCCACATGTTGGCACGCCTCTCGTCCAGATATGTGTAGGGCCGCTTTGGATTGTAGACTTTGTCCAATCACCGGCGTTCGATACGACGAGCGAGTATCCCTTGGACCGACCGTTCACAGCTTGAGGAGCGGGAATGGTGGCGAAAGAGTGCCACTCCTTGAGGGGCTTGTGTGACATACGAGTGAACGAACCGTTGACAGGCACCGTGTAGTCGAAGTGAAGCCTGATGGCGTGGTCCGAGAGTTTCTCGGCTTGTACAGGTACTTTGCGGAGGAAACACCACGACGAGGCCACACTGGCTGTAGCCACAGCCAATAGCCAGAAAGCGGGTGACTTGACACATGACTCTCCCAGGGTGGTGCCAGATGGCGCGTTGTCATTTGCTGAAAGTACGACTTGAACCCAGAACAGGGCGAGCATGGTCCATCCCGCAAAGCGATGTGTTCTTTCAAAAGTATCGTGGTACCTCTTGCGAACCGACGGCCAGGCAAGACCAATCATACCGACAAACATGACGGAAAGAATCCATGAGATGACCTGGGAGGCGATAGAGAGTTTGCCCCAGTTGGCACAGCTACCATACATACAAGCAATGTCTGCGATATTGGTCGCCAGAAGCCAAGCTCCTGCGCTGACAGCTGCGCCGGAATGGACTCCACCGAGATGATAGATCTTGGCACATCGCGATCTGATAGCAAGAGGCCAGGACTTGGGCACACTGCACGTGATGGTATACAGAGCATTGATGACGAATTCCTGGCGGACAAGAACGGCAACGGTCAAGTTGATGGCTGTGACAATGCCCATCCACTCTTTGCTGATGCCAGTGAGAAGAAGAGCAATGGCTGCGCCAATGTTGAACAGACCGACAAGAGAGAACAGGCGACGATAAACGATGAGTAGTCGATGGCGCAATCCTCGGGCATGTTTGGGGAGATCCTTCTCTGGTAGGGCCTTCTCAAGATCATATTGATGCTCGTTGATAAGAGTCGTATCAGAAGCATCAGAGAACGAGCTGAGCTGCGTAGCACTGGACGCAGTCGAGTCCATTCTCGAATGCGCCAAAACAACAGGTTGAGGAGCGCAAATAAGTGACTGCTCCTTGACACCAAGAGTCTTGTCAGATAGAACAGCCATTCTGAGTGCCCTCTTGTCGATCTTTCCGTTTGCAGTCATAGGTAGACTCTCAAATTGATGGTAATGCGAGGGCATGGCGTAGTACGGCTGGAGTGTCTTGAGGTGGGCTTTGACGACCGGAACAGGGCAATGGCTGGGGGTGATGAAGGCGTGGATTTCATCCTCGATGAGAAGAGCTGTTGCTGATTGGATTGATGGGCAAGACTTTATGCATGCGACTACGCCATCGAGCTCGACTCGGAAACCCTTGATTTTGACTTGGTCGTCAATGCGGCCCATGATGTGAAGTGAGCCATCAGGGTTCCATTGGCACAGATCTCCAGTGTTGTACATGTTCGATCTGAAAGTCAGTTAGTCGATCTTCATAGTCCAGGGCTGTTGAAGAGAAACTTACCCGTCTTGGGCAAAAGGATCAGGCCTGAATCTCTCATCCGTTTTACTGGGCAAGTCCACATATCCACGTGCCACACCAGCACCACCCGCCCAGACATTGCCTACCTCACCAACAGGCACAGGCACCAGAAACTCATCCAATATGTAAATGGTGTTACCTGGTGTAGGCTTGCCAATGGACAGAGGTTGACCGGCTTGATGTAAGTGGGTTGTGTTGACAATAGTGGTCTCTGTAGGACCGTAACAGTTGAAGTACGACAAATGAGACGCCCAGACGTCAGCTAGTCTAAAAATGGTTAGTAACAGTTTGAGAAGATATTAACCAAGACATACTGTTGCCAGCTTGGCTCTCCTGCTGTGGCGACAGTTTTGAGCTTTGGGTGGTCCTGTGGGTTGTATTTTGAAAGGATGCTTGGAGTGCAAATAAGGACATCAAGCTAAAAAGCAGCATTAGTATAAGGCTAGTCACCCATATCTTGTGAGCCTACCTCTTTCAAAGCTTTTTGCCAGTCAGAACCTCGTAGTACCAAAGTACCACCGTTTGAGAGGCATCCAAGTGTTTCCCAGGCAGCTTCATCATAAATTAGCTACAGCCTCGTCAAGATAAGGGATACTGTACTCACCCATATCAAAGCTGACGTTCAATAATTGCCCAACGCACGTTCCTGGACTAATCCCCAAGTTGCCTGGTGCCTGGCACACCAAGTTTGTGACGTTACGGTGGGTTACATCGACTCCTTTTGGCGTACCAGTTGTACCTGACGGTTGTAAGCATAATGAAGATGATTGGAGTATGACTGGCCATCTTACCTGAAGTATATATAACGTAGCAACCACCATCGGGTTTGCTGGAAGGAGTGAAATCCTCAATCTTCTCTGGTGATAACTCATTTGTCTCATCTGAACCATCGACGGAAACGACGTGTGTGATGTCCATTTTTGATAGACGATGAGCTGTCGCTGAGGAAGTCAAGACTACTCTTCGACCAGTTTGTTCCAACACAAACCGCAAAGTCTCTTCTGCCACGACACCACCATCGAGAGGCACATACTGAGCACCGCATGACAAGATAGAAAGGATGCCCACCAACATACCAACGCCTCGCTTGACAACAAGAGGCACACGATGACCTGGCATAACGCCTAGACATCGCAGCCGTTGTGCCAACCGGATACTACGTTGAGCAAGCTCGCCATAGCTTATCTCGACAGGTACCTCGGTAGATAGATCCCGTGCCGCCGTTGCCGAAGGCTGTGTGGTGGCATAATGGTAGAATGCCTCTGTGACGGTTGTGAACGTAGGTCTGCTGCATGTACCTTGGGTAAAAGAGATTGGAACGACAGCTCCCCGCGGGGAAATGACAGGCACGGTTGATGCCATGCTGGAGGTGTGCTGTTGATGAGGCGTGCGCAAGATAAGATGAAGATCGTCGTGCAAGAGTCGTGAAACTCAAAACGCCCAACACACGGGAGAGTGATATTGTGCTTGAATGATTTGAAATTAAGGAGTGCATAACCCACCACAAGACGTCTGTTCTTAAATAACACAGACGTCTCCGCTTCAGAAGCTTCTGACCAGACCCAGCCTTCTTGTCATGCCTTGGCAGGATAAGATATTCCAAGCTACGGTAGCTGCCCAACACTTCTCAGGATTCACCCCGCAAGCTGCAGCAACTCAAGGTCTACTTTTGGGGCCCCCCAACCGCACCCCAGAACGCGTCTTTTTGCCTGTATCGAGGCATTTGGCCAGTGAAATCCGGATTTGAGCCAGACACGGTGAAGAAATCCTCTGGATCAACCAATGGAGCTAAGATATGCAAGCTGGGACGCTTGGAAGAGATAGCCTCAAACAGGGACAGCACATGACAAAACCGGTTGGCGGAAAGAGACATGGTTTAATGGGGAAGTTGTACTTTTGGGTCCGATAGACCAAGTTAGGTAGGTAGCAGCCAATACCACCAAAGGCTATCGCATCTTGACCGCGTGGGTGTGGTTCTGTGTGCGTGCGTGCGTGCGTGCGTACCCCGGTAGAAGCACAAGCTCGTACCGCAGGTCCGCAGGCCCGCATCTAGAGAGGGATCTGCCAAGTAGTGTATTGATTTTCCGTGGCTGCGGAAACAAGGGTTAGCCAAGACAATTCTAGCACGCGGGAGCTGCAGGATCTGACTTCGGCATCTGCAAAGTCTCAGACGAGCCGATGGGATGTGGGCCAAGTGTAAAGTGTCAGTCAATATTCATATGCCGTGTGATGGTGTTTACTATTTAGGCACGGCATGCCTCCGCATTATCCAATTGGCCAGTGATACGCGTGTGTGATTGAACAGCATAAGCAATTGACCACCTCGGGAAGGTCGAGTTTGGTTTGATATTGCTTTGTAAAAATTGAATAATCAGAGTTTTTCCACCCAACAAAGATCATCGCGTCTCGGAGCTAACCATGCGAACGGCTCGACACTCGGACCAGGCCAACAGAATGACAGACACCAAGATCGACAACAGTGACAGCAAACCCTGGGATTTGCATTGAGACTGCCCGACACGGCAACAGATCCCAACCACCGCCTTTCGAAATGCCTCAGTCTTTTTTGCATATTGTGGTGTCTGGGTAGAGAGAGTCAGCCGTGTCTCAGTTGAGATCAGAGACACTTCTCCACTAGTCAAAGTGATCGACGTGTCTAAAGTCGCGTTATTGACGTACCCGACTATTTGAGCAAACACAACCCGACAACGTGGCATCATCACTTGCCGAGTGCAGTATTTTCCCTTCATCAATCAACCCACCGCGATAATGAGTGATTCATTGGTTGTGGCTTCGACGCCTGCGGATGGCGTACGCGTCCTCGCGTTGAACAGACCCTCCAAGCGCAACGCCCTCTCGCAGGATCTCATCACCGTGTTCCTGGAACAGCTGAAGACGGCGTCCAGGGACCATGCCGTGCGAGTCATTGTAATCACCGGCAGCTCTTCATTCTTTTGCGGTAAACACAAAACCTCCGAACGCCTCGGCACCCCCAGGCCCCCCCGGCATTTGCGAACTTTAGCGGCAGGGCTAAGCTGACGGTAGCTCAATAGCGGGAGCTGACATCGGGGAGATCTCAAAGCTCGATGCGGAATCTGCGCGGGGCTGTCGCTATCTAGCGGATCTTTGCACCGGGATGCAAGCCGTGCGCAAGCCTCTGATAGCTGCTGTTGAAGGAATGGCGGTGAGTTGCTGCAAACTATCGACCTCGACCCAAGAATGACAATGAGCTGACGATTGTTTGTGTTGGTTGATACTAGCTCGGCGGGGGCTTTGAGCTTGCTCTCATGGTAGGCTTGATCTTCAGAAAATACCAGTCCATGACTAACATTGTCAGTGCGATCTGATCTTTGCTGCACATGATAGTCGCTTTGGTCTTCCTGAAGTCACCATTGGTCTCATCCCCGGCGCAGGCGGCACGCAACGTTTGACCGCCGCTGTGGGAAAGTTCAAGGTACAAAATGCAAACCAGAAACCCACGTGTCACTGAATTGCACTGATGTGCGTGATAGGCGATGCAGATGATCCTCCTCGGACGGCCCATCTCGGCAGACGAGGCCCTGTCTGCAGGCCTTGTTGCTCAACTCTACCAAAGTGGCAAGGTCTTGGACAGTGTCGTGCAAGAGACTGCAACCTCGCTTGCAGCTCTGAGTCCCACAGCGCTCGGCTTGGCCAAGGAGGCTATCTGTACATGTAAGTGGCTACTGCAATCCTTGCTTCCGCGTTTACATGGTCGGGATTGACTAATGGTAATGTGCTGAAGCTGATAATTTGGGTGCGGACCACGAGTTTGAAAGGAGCTTGTATTACTTTGCTTTTGGGACTGCAGATAAACAAGAAGGTGTCAAGGCGTTTTTGGAAAAGAGGAAGCCGGAGTGGGGGTCCAAGTAACATTGATGGCATGGTGTTGGTCCTTCGCATCCTTTACTTAAATGATATTATATCCCAGTTGACTATTGAAAGTTTATTTGTGGTTTGTGAGAATATCATTGGATCGCGTGGTATACTCGCATAGGCACTGCGATCCCTCGGCTGGATCTTGCCGAATCACCACGTAACAGTATGGATGACCATGCTGTCGATCACTGATATCTGACCGACAGGATGATATGAGCTTTTCACGAGATAGCGAGACCGCCAGTCTCTCCACACTTTCTCTCTGGGACTTCATGTTTCAAGAGCATGATAATGGAATTTACACTACAAAAACAATACCAGGTTAATCCAGAGGAATTCATTTACCTAAATCAAGGGGTTCGTTGATCTTCGTTGTTAGTTGAAGGCACACTCTTGCTAGTTCCCGCCATCCCGTTCCACTTCGTTAAGTTGGATGGCACTCAGATCAGAAAAGATGCTTTAAGAATACTTGGTGACACAAGCTTGTGTGGGATTGCCCTGAACTAAGTTCGGTCTAGATCACTTCAATCATATAAATTCAAGTAAGGGTCCGAGATTCTTTTGTAACTATTGGCAAGGATTGAGTCAAAGCGCGTGGACACCCTGGCGATTTAAGGTTCAGGCAGCCGTTAAGCAACAGGCGAGTCCTCGTAGACCACGTTTGAACCTCGGCTGATGATGGAGATCATAAATGCATTGATGGAACCTTATCAGATTAACGAGGGAATTGACCAAAGCCTCAGGGTCGTATGATCTATACCAAATGCAACTGTAGTTCTCCCGCTAAGGATCGTGTCTTTCATCAACTGAATCTGCCACTAACGTACTAACTCTTCACGAATAGTCCCTGTTCAAATCGCCCAATGTCTTATTCTCAAGTATCATCTTGATAGGCTTTTGCGTAGGACTAGCCGGATGCCTGTCCAGTCAGTAACGAGCTTCATCGACACAGCCTCAAGTCTCAAAATGTGGCCTCTCTTTTTGAGGTGATGAACTACAATCCGTGGGGCCGCCCACATTCTAAAACTTCACAACATCAGAGCGTTCAACCGAGATTATTGCAGCAGTCATCATATTATTCAAGGTTTTATACTCTTACTATATGTGAGTGCTGCATCGCGGCAAACGAACCTCTATTCTTACTCTGACTACCTTCCAAACTGCTCTCTAGCAACCGATGCCATGAAAGTAGTTCCCGCCAGTCGGAGAGTATCAGGCTGCACGCTGGAACCGTTGGGGTTGAAATAGAAGTTCTCACCGTAACCTCCACCATTCTTATAGATGGGCCATTCGGGAACCCCAGAAACTGATAATTGTTAGTGTTAAGGTCACAAGCGTATCTCAGTCGAAGTTCAGACTCACTTCCGTGCTCATTGGGGGTAAGATCATGAATGAAGCTGATCCACATGCGGTTGATAAGCTTGGCCAGGTCGAGAACCTCCTGCGATGCATTCACAAGAGGGCCCATGCCCTTTCCGTAGCCTTGACCCAGCATGTTATAGAAGACGTATGCGATCTCAACGAAATGGGGAGTTCCGATATAATCCGCTAAAAGCATCTGTCAATACATATTTCATAGGTCATACCAGAAGCCGACTTACGCATGTTTGTGTTGGGTGACTCGAACAGGTATGAGTACGCAGTCACGTTATGTTTGGACCAAGCATCAGCTCTCGCACGTCTCCATGCCATAAAGAGATTATCACCCTGCAAAGCAGCCACACGCTTGAACTGCTTCTTTACAGGATCGGTAGGCTTCCTGCGGTATTGGGAAGGAATACCAAGGGCGTCAATGTTGGGATAAAGAGCCATGAGGGTTTCGATAGTATCGATATCGAGGCCGGTAGATCGAAGACGAGCGACAAGTTCCTCGTCAGTATCGACACCACCGGCAGCGAAGAAAGAGCCCTCGTCGGCATTAGTTCCGAGCATGAGGGGCACCTTGGTGAAGTTTCCGTTCTCGAGAAGTGTGGAGGGAAAGTCGGGAATGAAATCCTCGTCGACGACGGGGTAGAAACTACCGTCTACCTTGGTGTTGGTCGCGTTGAGCTTCTCGAAGGGTACATCTCGAAGACAAGCGAGCTTGTCGTCCTCCTTGTCGCAGCCGACAGCCTTGACAATGGTGTCGTATCGCTTCTGAGGCATGGTGTAGTTCTTCATGTCAGTTCCGTCCGCACCAGACTCGGCGATGATACCGCGGAACAGCTTCTCGTCGCGTCCACCGAATGCAGTAGCCTGGTATGCAACATTGCCACCACCCGCACTCTCTCCAAAGATAGTAACCTTTGAAGGGTCACCACCAAAGGCAGCGATGTTCTCGTTGACCCAGTGCAGGGCGATTCGCTGATCTTTCAAGCCGAGGTTGGCCACTCCAGCGTCGAGAATATCTTGGCTGGCCATGAAACCCCAGAATGAAAGTCGATCTACGAGGTATTAACGACGAACTTGAAGGGTAGACCAGGGCAGACTCACAATCAACCGAGACACCAATGATGGGCTTGCCGGCTTTGACGGACTCCTCAACCATGAAGCTCATGTTGTACACGCCGTTTGCGCTAAAGTCCATGGTCCAGCCGCCGCCATGAATGAAAACACCAACTGGTAGCTTCTCACTACTATTGCTGTTGGACACGGCGGGTCGGACAATGTTCAATGTCAAGCAGTCTTCGCCGAACGTGGCAGCACCTTGATCAGGGCTGTTCTACAGCGTGAGTCAGTCACGGATACTTGTCAAGATCTATCAGGCAACTTACTCCATAGCCGACGCAAGAGTCAGCATACTCTGTGACTTTCTTGGTCGCAAAGGTCTCGTTCAGACTCTGAGGGTTTTGGAAACGAAGTTGGCCGACAGGAGGTTGCGCGAAGGGAACACCGAGGAACAGGTCTTGGTCCAGACCAGCAACGTATTTGCCTTGAAGTGTACCGTTCTTGACCTGTACTGTTGGTGCTTGTCTTGATACTACGCCTTGGGCTAGGAGAGTTGCCGCCGTGGCAAGGCTCAGAAGAGAACGCATGATGGGACAATACACTGGCGTGATGGTCGCTAGCTACTCAAACCATCGTCAAGGTGGGATCCGCGACCGTTTATCTATTTAGTTCTGCTGACTGGTTTGGAAGGGGATCAACCCGGCCGTTATGGCCTATACTACGGGTTGGGTGCCATCGCGTGGACCAATTCACGTCATGCGGAATAATTCTCATGATTCATCGAGTAACCGAGCTTCAGGTATAATCGAGTCGCCAGTCTGGGATTATCGCATGGCATCGGCCCTCAAATTCCCTATTTCGTTGATGTTTCCGAGCAGGTTCACTTGCCGAGGTCAACTGCCGCCTCATTTTCCACCGAATAGCTCGTGGTAGAGTCGCAGTCCAGTGACGTACACAGCAGAATACCCCATGGGGAACACCCGATACACCATTGAAATGCGGAGATTTAAGCTTGACCGGACGTTTCTCGGTGCTATGCGAAGCGTTAGCATGTGCTAGCAGTTTTTAGAAGGAGGAATAGACTCAATTGCAACCTTTATCATGGCCATTCAGCCTGACTTTCTCCGAGATTAAGCAAAACATTTGACGGTTACAATACGAAACAAGGAATTCAATGCCTAGCTTGAACAAACGGCCCGCTAAAGTGGCCCGTTGAAGTGGCCCGTTGAAGTGGCCCGTGATGGTTCAGCTTGAAAGGCAGAGATTGGAGGGACCACTACTGATGAAACAATAATGCTCCAGGCCCGAGCTTGGCCGATGGTTCGCCGCCAAAGAGCATGTTCCATGGGACCACAATACCGCTTCATTCATGCATTCCAAGGCGTCGAGTGATCCATTTCTTTTGGGGCGAACTCGACTTCCAATCAACAGCCTAGACTTGTTTCAATTCGTAGACACAATCCCTTGGTGCAAATGCCTTGGGCGGAATAAATTACGGCCAACCAACATGTAGCCACTTGATTGATCCTTTCCCATTGTAGTGCAAACGAGAATTTGGACATGAAGTTGTATACGACGACCCATCATGCATTTGCTTATGAAAGATATATAGACAAGACAATCTGAGAGACATTAAAATAATATGGAATCTCCAGTTTCTGCGGAGTGACATGCTGTTCTTGTTTTGTCGAATATTGCTGCTCATAATGTCAATTGGGAGATTGTTGCTGCTGAAGATACACAATATTGATATGCACCATACTTATTTGAGAATAGAAATTCTTCACAAGGAGTGTACGCCAGCCAACCTTGGACCAGCTTCAGAAATGGCAAAAGAGAAGGAGAACAAAAGAATAACAACTCCGGTACAGGGAATCGAACCCTGGGCTCCGCGGTACTTATCTCTCAGATGGTAATGAGAGCGCGAAATGTTAGCCACTACACCATACCGGATATGATGATTTGATACGCTGGGTGATGATATTGGGACTCATGATCGAAACATGGATGCCCTTGGCCCCCGATATGCTACTCGTGGTAACTGACCCTTCCTCCAGTGTGGGAGAATGTACATATCTGATATGCTTTGTATATTCCTGGCTACTATCTGAAGTCAATCTCTTTATCCGGGTGTGCCTCCAGAATACATTAATCCAATCTACGCAATCAACGCCAGTTCGATCTAGCCCGAAACCTTGTGCATCCATGGCATTTTGCGACTTGTCTCAACTCGAGAAACCACCCATATGATGGTTCCGAAAACACGAAAGCCAATCCTTATTGTCCGCCAGTGTTTGATCCCATGGATCCAAACTATTATAAACGATCCTCCTCGCCTCTGTCTGAAACATATCGTCTGTCGGCATAACCCCAAGACTCATCTGCTGCTGTCCATATCTCCCCAGGTGGTGCACCAGAAACTCTGGAAACGCCAAAGAGCCATCATCCTGTGTCATGGATCGCTCGAGCACTGGCGCAGTCTCCTCTGCAGCCGTATCCAGAATGCCACTGCCTGGAACTCCAGCTTCGGCTAGTCCCGCGTTCTGCCTCACCTGAAGAAGATGGTCTCGTGAGCTTGGATCGGTCGCTGAGAAAGGTACCGGGGCCTTTTCTTCTGCTGCGATCATGTACGGTGCCAATGAGTTTGTCACTCGCGCTTTGACATGTTGTTCAAAGTCGTGCTCGCCCTTCCAATCCGCCATTGTATCACCTTTTCGGAAGTGCTTTGCCAGATGCTCCACGCGCTCTTGCCAGGTCTCCATACGAATACTGCAGATGCCGCATCTCGACTTTATAGGTGGCCCCTCGACTTTCCACGAATCTATGATCGGTAGTGTCTGGATGTGGTGTACCAGTCTTAGGTGCTGAACAAGATGATCCTTGCGACGGAAAATATGCGGCTTCTCGTTATCCTGGCAACCTGCGTGGTTGTGAGTTTCGAGATGCTTCGTAGTCGGATCGAGTTGGTTGCAGTACGCGCAATGACTCCTTCCAGTATCCGACGAAACTACTGCCCCTCCAAAGGGAGTGCACCGCCAACCTTGAAGATCCAAATGAAGAGACTTTTCGTGTCGAGCCCAGTCGTATTTGCTCTTGAAGCTATCACAACAAAACGTACACTGAAACCGCCTCTTCTCGACCCCCTTGCCCTTTTTTGTAGGACCGCGCTTCGTCTTTGCAACTCTTCCACGTGAAGAAGTCCACCGCGTTCCAGACTGGGGTGAGTGTGACCCTACTGAAGCAGACGAGTAACTAGTCACACTGCCGAAACTTGCGTTTGACCCTGCACGACTGCCTGCACGGCTACCTACCCGTCGGTTCCCCAGACTCCCTGCCGATGAGCGAGTGCGCAAGGGGGCTTTTTTGAGTGCATCACAGATTGCGGACAGCGAGGCCGCTTCGGCTTCAGGCGGGGACTCCTGCCACCGCTGCATGGGGTCCAGAGCTCCATCACGTCGGATGTTTGAACGCGGTATTGAGATCGGATCGCTGGCAACCCTTTGAGGCTGGTGTCGGAAGTATTGGCTTCTTTTTCGTGGAAGACTGTGTTGTTGAGTTTCTTTTAGAGAACCAGCGAAGTTTTGGCTTACTCCAGGAATCGACCAGGGGTTGGTTATTATTGGTGTTCTAGTCCTGTCCTCAATCGATGCCAGTGGTGAAATGGGAACATCTCGACTGTTGTCCGTCTGTATTGGAACAGGCGCTTGCCATGACTCTAGATCCAACGTTGGATCAAGCCAAAGATCATTCTGTGGAACCGCAGTGATGTCGAGGTCGAGTAGATCGTCCGTGAATAAGTCCTGATTCGAGGTGAATTCCTCTGCCTGGCTGGGAAACTCTAGGTGCTGCAATAGAAATCCATCTCCTGCCGGAAACCCGTCGTTAATGTCCTTGCTGGTAAGTCCAAGTCTAGCGAAATCGAGTTCTGAGAATGTCAAGACTGTTGCTGCTGCATTAGTGATAGTATCAATGATGGTCCACAACGCGCTTACTGTCACCGTCCACATCATCTGACGGTTGTCGTGATGGTCCCGGGTCCATTGAAAGGAGACTATTATCATCAGCGTGAAATAGAGGCAAGTTTCCCAGTTATCACGTAGATTGGGTCGTTGATGAAGCCGGATGAATCGAGGTTGCATGTCTTTGAGAAGGCGGAAAGGCGCCGCTGACTCACCGCAATCGGAGAACGGTCGACCCCCACCTCGACTAAGGTCGGGGAGAAGCCAGATGTTGTCTAACCCCAAAACCATCGTTTGGAGGCTAAATTTCTGTATTTCTTGCGTTTGTTCTTTTTGCTTGTCTTGTTTGCTTGCGTCTCTCTTGTAGGGCAATTCCATACACGGATCCTATCACCCTTTGGTACAGACTCGTCTCGACCATGATGGGCCTCGTCTCTGAAAGCAACGCCAGTCATTGGGAAGATTCGAGTCTCTGGTCCGCAAAGCCATGGGCGTAATTTAGATCTCTTTGGGTCCGCATTGTTTGCATGGTGCTTGTCGAGGTGAAGACGCGATGGAAGATTCGTAGGTGCTGCAATATTACCCACGCGAGTGATGGCGTGTACACCAAAGACAGGCCTAGCTCAGAGTGATAGAGCCAGGTCATATAATTCTTTCAATTGAGTGGTTTTTGAGAGCATCTTGGCATCGTTCATGACAGAACAACAAGACTGTTGATATCTGCGGAAGGGTGGGATGGGACCGAGGCATGGAACGTTATGTCTTCCATTTTAAACCAAAGGTTGGGCACACGCCATATATCACTCCCGCTCGTACACGCTTTCCTAGTATCTTGCATAGGGCGCGGTTTCAACGTACTGGTTCGATACCCAAGAGCGTCTGTTTTGCAAGACTGCAGCGTTATGCCCGTCATACATTTTTGCAGTGTCGTTCTTTAGTCACGATGGAAATAACGTCAAGTCCACTGTCATTCTCTATTCTCACGGCTGATGCTCCATTGATACAAGCTGTTCGCGTGAGCTGTGTTGATGTATTTCAGCCGCGCTCATGGCACTGGATGGAAGTGTCGGCAATGCCGCTGTGATGAATACAGTTAGTGTTGTGAAGGAGGGCGCGCGTGACACTAGTCGTAGGGCGCGAAACTGGCTCGGGTCGGACCAAAATCGGAGCGGCCCATTTCTGGCATCAACAGCACAAACATATCTTCTTGAACCAGTAGCAATTAGTAGATCGTGGCAGGCGTTTGAGGTGAGTTCAGTTTGGTGATTCCTCAATATTAACATTCAATTATCACTCGCAACTACCTGTTGCTTTTATAGCTAGCGAGGTCAAAACCGGCTGTTGCTTCAATGACAATCGTTCTCAAGCTAGGAGTTGGAAACGGAGTTTCGGGTACATTGACAACATCGAGAACATCAAGACTTTTTTATAAATACCATATGTAGCATCAAGAAAAAATAAAAAATTTAGAGTACGAGATAACACTACACCTCTTACTTTGAGTATTAAAGTGACCTAAGAACCGAGGTGATATAATTACATACGACTATATGGAAGACACCAAATATCATGAACCAGACTCACGTTATCGTCGTCTAGTAACTGTTCAAAAGTTTGGCATCCCTGGGAGGCTCGGAGAATTCAAATCGGCCTCAGGGATACTAATCCAGCGTGCACTGGCCATACGCCATAGTTCTGACAAGCAGAATTACCAAGAAGGTAAGAGCAGGGCTCCTGGACCAAAACAATTTCAATTATGAACTGACACTTGTATTCGTGGCTCTAGCATCCACGATACTGATTGCTTGAGATATCACATTCAATCTCATATTATGTAGTATCTGCCCTAGATAGGAAGCCCAGAGAACAGGGTAGTAGACTTGAGTGGTATGATATCTTGCAATACCAACCCTATAGTCCGAGAAACTATCTGCCTCTGTATCGATCATCAATGGGGTAGTGGTGCATTCTGTATTTCTACTCTGCTTCATGGTTTTGTTCTGCCTCATCCTGACTATGACTGTGACTCGATCCAGTCGGGCGTTTCCAATCAAGTCGTAACTCATTCATTCTCACACCCCACAGATCTTTTTCAGCGTCCTCCACAATGACGAACCCTGCCTTCTTGTAAAGATACATAGAGGCCTCCTGGGTTCTTGAGGTAAAAAGTGCCACCGTATCAAAACCCTGGTCCTGAACAAACTCCATGGCCGCTGCTAGCAACCGCTTTCCAGCACCAAGACCTCGAGCCCTCTTGTCCACAATGAAACCACGGATTTGTGCTGTGCCAGGTTGCTGCAGATTCTCTGCGTCAATCATAATGGTTCCTACGATCTTTTGGGTGAACGTGGCAGGATCGTCGTCTTGAGTGGACTGTACTGCTGCGAAGATTTGATTACGAGGGTTGGACTTGAGTCTTTGGATCAGATCGGCCCAACCCTTCCCGACCGATGTTTCAAACTCGAGTCCCCAGGAGTTAAAGGGGTGGTAGTAGGCTATGTGCATCTCGAGACATCTAGCCAGGAATCCAGGACGATATCCTGGCTCGACGCTGATGTTTAAGGGAAGATTTGCCATGATTACGACGGAGGACGGTACCGAGTTGGTAGGTAGTTGAGTTCCTGGCTGAGTACCACATGCCTATCCGGGGAACTCATTTTGCCACGAGAAGGATGAGTAAGGTGTGCGGGGTATGAGGGCGCTGATGCGAGAGCCATGAATCCTTCAGATGCAGGGCCTGGAAATACATATCGACTTCTACCGGGGCGTCAACCTTGCCGCCAGCATTGACCACAATACAATATTTCAACGTACATACAAAAACACGGCAGCTTTCCCTTCTAACAACTCCACTTGGACCCTTATTCAGCAACAAAAAAACATATCATGCTGCGCGAAGCTGAGAATTGATTTGAGAAAAAGTCTTGCGGCTAAGAAACTCGAGAGCTTCGAGTACTAGGCAGCCCTAATATTGAATGCCCCTGTTCACATCGAGCTACGACTCACGAGTTGCAGCGGCAAATCCATGATTGGGTTGCATACGAAAAAAATAAGTAATGCCGGATTCTACCAAGTAGGAGTCAGTCTCGAAAAAGCAAATAGGAATTACAATCAGGTCCTTCCAATTATGGTTTGGTCCCTTGCCACCTGAGCTGCGGAGAAGAAAATCATGATATTTTCTTTTTTTCCATTTCCCGGAAGCCTGGATAACCGAATTGCTACGTTGCAGACTCCGGCAACTCATTTTGCATAATGGAGCAATGCGGCGTAGATCAGGGAAATCCGTAATTATTTTGCTTTTTTAGAAAGAAAAAAACTAATGATGAGAAGGAACACAATCCTAGACAAGATTGACGAGCTAAATTCTCGGGACCAGACCTCGGACTGATGGGTATCCGTATGACCCACTGGATTCGACAAAACTCTTTAGACCGGGTTCAGACCGGGGATGCATCCCGGGTAGCGAAACCTGCCGTTGACGAAATGAGAATGCTCGAGCCTCTGGGTTTATTCGTGGAAATAAGCAGTAGCGAGCCAAGACGCTGATCCTCATGATCTGGGATGATGATCTGGGATAGCGATAGTTAAGCTTACCTATAGACAAGGCTACCATGCTGCAAATAATTACACATTGTTTTTCATTGCTTGCGAGAAGCGAATGGCAACTTCACGGAGGGTATGGAGCAGGAAAGGAGGTTTGATCAAGTTGACAGGGCCAGTGTATTTCACGGTATTTCTATCTATGCAATGCTTGCGTAAAGTTGACGACTATTATAATATATCACCCACTCCCTCAATCTCTTAGATGATGAGCTTGGTGAGGAGTTTGCCCTGGTTACGTCCGCTGAAGAGACCCATCCAAACCTCAGGCTGCTGCTCGATAGGAGCCTCAACGACTGTCTCGGCAGCCTCCAGCTTAATGCGGCCGTCGGCAGTGGCGCCAATAAGCTCCCCCAGGATGGCAGGGACCTTGTCCATGTAGTCGAGCATGATGAAGCCGCGGATGTTGATGCGGCAAGAGATCAGCTCGAACCAGTTCTTGAGAGCCATGGGCTCGTCAGAGTTGTAGCCGCTGACAGCACCACAGACAGCGATATGGCCGTGCTTCTTGACGCGAGTCAGCATGGCATCGAGGATGTCGCCACCAACGTTGTCAAAGTAGACATCGACCTCGTTGGGGGTAGCAGCCTTGAGATCCTCAAGGAAGGTAGGGCTCTTGTAGTTGAGGCACTCGTGGGCTCCAATGCTCTTCACCCACTCACACTTCTCATCGGAGCCGGCAATGCCAATGACACGCTTGGCACCGAGGATCTTGGAAGCAATCTGGACAGCCATTGAGCCAGTGGCGCCGGCAGCGGCTGAAATGACAATGGTGTGCTCGGGCTTAGCCTCACCGGCATAGTACAGGCCTGTATACGCGGCCAAGCCAGAGGCGCCAAAGGCACCTAGGAAGTGTGTGACGGGAAGATTGTTTGGCAGGGGGGCAAGAGCTTGAGAATTCTCGGCCTCAAGGATGATATACTCGCTCCAGGTGCCCAGATGGAAGTCCATACAGAGGTCACCGACCTTGAACTTGTCGGATCGGGACTCAACGACCTCGGCAATAACGCCGGATCGCATAGGTGAACCGAGGGGCACTGTAGGAACGTAGAAACGCTCAGGGGCGACGGTGCTCTGGATAAAGTTTCTCAAACCAGTATCGTTAGAGAAGTACTGGCTCTTGACGAGGATCTGGCCGTCCTGCAGCTCAGGGAGGGTAACGGTTCGCAGCTCCCAGGTGGCATCAGGGCCAGAGAGAACAGGCTCCCCTGTGGGCTTGTTGACAAGGACCCATTGCTTGGTGCTGTAAGTAGATGTCATGATGATAGATTATGGTGTGAAAGTTGTTTCGACGGCTGGAAGCGATGTGTGGGGAAAGAAGGATTCCGGTACGGTACGAATACAGGTGAGACCAATATTTTACTTTTTCTTCTGATCCCTTTCGGGTTAACCAACTGAGTCTTTATAAGCGACGCGAGTTTGCCGTCATTAAAACGACAACGTTGCTGTCTTCTCCTGGGCTAGCCGTTCCTGTAGCATCCGTGGGCCTGTGCCAGGCATAACGGTTCCATCTCCGACAAGTGGTTTGAGAGCGGCCTAGCAGGGGGGGCTACGGGGGGTCCCTCTTTCATGCGACTCAAGTTGGCGGGCGGATTGGTAAAGAGACCGACAGACAGGCTGTTGGTTCAGTGGGCGCATGGTTCTGTTGTACCCCGTAAAGGGGAGGAGCTGCATCAAAGTGAGTTACAGCGAAGCACGTCAGTTTGTTTCGGAAAATATGAGATCTCGATATTTCCGAAACTCAATCGTTCTTTTTGTTAGTGATGACGGGAATACCATATACTCACTAAACACCATCGTTTCACTTGGTATTGACTAGAAGAGCCCTACGAGGCCTAAGAAGGCAGCTTATCTGACAGTAGTGGTAGTGCCCGGTCGTGGTCGAACTTTGTCTCACGGACTTCCGCTCGACGTGGTGCATACCGCTCTCGTACAAGATCAACGGTAGTGCCAGGGGATTAAACATAA
This sequence comes from Fusarium graminum, assembly GCA_013266165.1. Classification (NCBI taxonomy): domain Eukaryota; kingdom Fungi; phylum Ascomycota; class Sordariomycetes; order Hypocreales; family Nectriaceae; genus Fusarium; species Fusarium graminum. The sequence continues at coordinate 19,021 of JAAGWP010000279.1, forward strand.
TCCGTTTCGTAGAGTGTGTCCCGAAAATTTCAATCTTCGAGAAGGGCTAGCGTGGGGAGCATTAGCTGGACACTAGACTCAGTCCACCGTCGACTTCTCTCGGCCATGTGGGTAGATACAGGGAGTGAGTGGCCCCAGACATCCCCTAAATCGTACCGTTGTTTCTAAAAGGCCACTAATTTCCTTGGCACTTTGGCAACGATTCAGAGTCGTCGGATATACCGTTGGCGTTGTTTTCTCCGCATTGTCTGTTCTCTCTAGACCAAGTCCTTCATCATCGCTAGCTCTGTAAGGCTATAGCCGTTTTGTTTCTTCAGTAAATTAGTGAACAAGTTAGCTCTCTTATGGAAAAGTTCCCAGCTTCTTCTTCCGCCCCCTACGTAGTAAGTACCCCGAATATCTGAGGCACATATACCCACGTTCCACACGGAGCCCATATTGAATGCTACCTGTTGATGCACGTCTTCGAGTCAAGCAAGTCGGTGGAGAAGTGAGCAATCAAATTGTTTCATGCTCTACTTTCGGTTGGACTCGCCTCAGAGCATCTCCTCGTGGCTGTTGGGCCTCGGGGCCCTGCCAAGCCGCACTGTGGTTTGTTCGCTTTCCGACCTGTCAACAACTGAATCGCTTGCCCTCACGTGTGTGACGGGGATGACACTCCGGAGTCGCCAAAAGTCTGCTGCCCCGAGGTCTACCAACGAGATCCCACTGCCGGGCCAAGCCCAGTCCACTACGGATCCGTACCCGTTCCAGCTAATTACCCTGCCGCGTCTACCGGGCATATCCCTGCCCTTGCAACTGGGTCTATTCTTGCGGCTGCAGGACCGTTCCAGGGATTCCCTCTCGTATGTGTAGCGGAGTCGCAAGATTGAATCAGGCCAAGAATCGCTCGGATGGTTCAAGTGCGCAGCGTCGTACGTTGTTCACCATGGCTCTCTGTAACCAAACCATTCTTGATCTGGCCAAGCTACCGCTGGAGAACCCAACTTCTAATGCAGGTCCTCTTGAGCCGACGTAGTATGGGGCAAAGTGATCGACGGGACCAGAAGCTGGCCCGTCCAGCGTCCTTTTTATATAAGGGAACTATGGGTAGCGCACTTTTTCCCTCGTGCATATGTACTCCGGACCCATGAGTTTGTCGTTGTTGAGCGTGTCGATTGCCGTTTCATTTTGAGGGTCTCCATCATGTCAGAAGCAGCGCCTGCGGTCGACTCGACCGCTCAGGTCTTTATGCCCATATTGGGTTTTATCAAGGCCGAACTCGCCATCAACTGCGTGATTGTCTTGTTGGTCTTGGTCGTTGTTGGGCTACGCATCGTGGGTCGAATGATGGGACCTGGTCTTGGATGGGATGATGGATTCGTTATTTTCGCCACGGTTTGTGCACATTGCTCCGCCTTGACTTTAATCTTTACTGACATGTGGTTTGTCACAGCCCCTCGGCGTAGCAATGTTATGTTGTCAAGGACTATTTGCGCCTGTGGGAAATGGTTACGATTTGAGAATACACCAAGAGCGTGTGTATACCCTGATGCAGCTAAAGGCGAGACCAGCCAAACTGACCAATTGACTCGATAGTGGCCTTGAATATTCCCTTCATCCTCAAGTTGACATTCTGTATGCAAGCCATCTATGTCACCGTACTCGCCGCTGTCAAAGCCAGCATGCTGTCTTTCTTCATCCGCGTCTTCCCCACGCCTTTTATGCAAAAGTCCTCCAAGGCCGCCCTCATCTTCGTCGGCGCCTGGTTCATCGCCTACCTCGGCGCCTGTATCTTCCTTTGCATTCCCGTCCAGCTTCAGTGGGAGGGCCAGACCCCGGATAAGTGTGGACAGTACATGCCCATGATTCAGTCTTTGATCGCTACCAATGCTATTGGAGACTTGGTCATCATGGCGCTGCCTATGCACAGTGTCTGGACTCTCAAGACGAGGCGCGCCGAGAAGATTGGTATCACCTCTTGTTTCGCATTGGGTCTTGCGTAAGCCTTCATCTCTGCTCTGCTGATCTCATATACTGACTCCAACAGTTGCGTCGTATGCGCCGTCTTCCGACTCATCTACATTTCGACAGTCGATCTCAATAGCAACATCACCGGTACAATGTCCACCACCATTTTCCTTTTCATCCTCGAACCCAACCTGGCCATTCTCTGCGTTAGTATTCCCATGCTGCGACCTTTCTACGCCAAGTACAAGAAGCGAATGGGAGGATCTCGACTCGACGAATACTCGACCGAACGAAGCACTGGATTCAGGGACCAGAGCCGAACAGGTGCCACCAGCACCCACCCCGCCGAAGTCTCGCTGGACCCAAACCTGTCTACATGGGAGATGGACGATTACCGCCCAAATGATAAGCTCCAGCACGGATACTCTGTCAACGGATTCCCTGATGAGTCAGGGTCGGAGAAGAACTTGACCGTCGGTTCATCCGAGGCACAGAACGGCACCATCAACGTCGAGACGAAGTGGACAGTTACCCACTCTCGCAAGTAGGGTTTTGGGGCATAATGATATCATCGTTGTAGATAAAAGAGGCATATAGACCCTCGATTTGCATATAGAAATTATAATTACTTTTTTTCATTCGAGATGACCCGGCCGCGTGGGATAATTATACGTACTATACCCACTCGCCCATACCTAATCTCGCAAGTTGATATGCCGATGCTACAACTCATATTTCCCAAAAATCATTGGCAGATAAAGTGATATGTCATCTTGGCAACATCAAAATGTCTCTGGTATGATGTCTAGGGGTATAACAAGCGGTCTTCACTCCAGTCCGGTTCAGGTGAAACTCGGAGAAACCCCTTCGAGTCACTCGTGTTGAATATTCCCACCAACCATGAAGGAGCTTATGTTTACACATTCTTAGCTGCTACATTTAACTGAGTCGTTTTCTCTCGAGTGCAAATAGGGTGGTTCTACTAACTGAGTTTCTACAAAAGCACCCAACGGCCGCGCACCAACTATTCGGCCCATGGAGCCCCTGGCAATCTTCACCAACCGGATCTTAAAGATTATTGCAATACTTATAATTAAGAAATTTCACGACTGAATGTTGACAATGCGACTTGATTGCTGATTGGGCCATCTTTTGCGGTTTACGAACATGTGATAACTTGGTCAAGATATATCTGGAACAAAGATTCCGCCGACAGTAATTGACATATCTTTCCAATAGCTCAACTGTCTGTATCTTTTAATAAACTAAAGCTGATGTATATCTCCGGGGTTTCTTTTTCTGTTATAGACGAGACTTGTGCTTTGCGTGGCAGCCGCACATGAAAGTAACTTTGCTTGACAAACCACGCTCTTATCTGTCAGTCTTCAATGCCACATCTCGCAATAGAGCATTTGACTAAATAGAGACATGCCGTTGCTTAAGCTCCAGTGGTTATCCGGAGACGAGGATCCAAGCTTAGCGGGGCTTGTTAGTTGATAGATAACCGCGGATCAAATGATTTCGACTTATCTTATATCTCCGCAAAAGAGCAGGCATCAACTTGTGAGGCCAGAGAAAAGCGCGTCGTTGACTGTTGTAAAAGAACTTATGGTCTATAGAAGGCAGCAGTAGAGCAGACAATCTTATTTATTGTCACATGTTTTTCTTGATAACATGTTTCTCTTGATGGAGATCTTTAGAGATGGCAGGAACTACAAGCCAATAGGGTTATATACATACAGGTTGGGATCATTCCACCACGTCCAGTATCATGTAAACACTGTACGTTGAACTTAGAACCTCGCATATCGTATTGTAAACTTGGGTTGGTTAGATACAGGCTGTAGAGTGACTACTATCTTAGGGATGAAGGCTACTAGGAAATTACATTTCAATCAACAACTCTGGCCATCCTCATAGCTTTGTGGATATTCTCCAACTAACGAAAAAAAATAGTGTTTAAGATTGAATATTACCCTATTGACAGACAGCATATGCAACGCCCTCATAGGGTCTAAGTATCACACCTTCTTGACTGAAAGTCTCACTGTTATCCCCAAGCAATCTCTTTCCACCTGAACAACCTTCCACAAATACTTTCTGCTCCTTTGCAGAAAAGTTCAGTAGAACAACAGCCGACTTACCGTTGTAACTCGTCATGGAGTATGCGAAGATATCCTCGCTATTTCTGTACTCTGGCAGAATCTCGAATTGTCCATAAACAAACACATCTTTCTCTTCTTGCCGTACTTCCAGAACCTGTCTCCAAAAGTTTAACACACTATCCTTGTCCTTCTCTGCTTGTGCAACATTCCACTCTTTGAAGTCATCGTTTACACGCATCCAAGGCTTCTCTCCCGATGTGAAGCCCGCATTACTTTCCCTATTCCATTGCATGGGTAGTCTCCCATTATCGCGCGCCTTCAGCCTCATCTCCCGCATGACATCCGACATGTCAGCGCTAGGTCCTCTCTTTTTCAGCTCACTGTCGTAGTAATTCAGACCTTCAACGTCAATATAGTCGTCGATGCCCCATGACGCCGGCACATTCGCCATGCCAATCTCTTGACCTTGCAACAGGAACATTGTTCCACTTAGCGTACCAAGGTATATAGCCAACATTTTAGCTGCGTCCTTTCTGTACTCTGGAAGGTCTGAGCCATAGCGAGACAGAGAGCGGCCCGAATCGTGGTTGTCCATGTATACTGAGTTCCAGCCATCGAACTTGGGCATGGCTCCTTGCCAGCGACTCGTGATGGTCTTGAGCTTAGAAAGTCTGAAATCATCCCTCTCATATTTGTGGTTGGGTCCAAAGTCCATGTCCACGATATCGCCTGTAAAGAGCATGTTTAGCTCGTGCCGTTCCTTGGCGACGTAGCTCGCGACGCTTTCCTCGTCTTTTGTGAAGCCGAGTTCTCCAACAGTCATGCAGTTGTACTTGTCCAGGACCTCCTCTCGCATCTCTCGGATGTACTCGTGCATGCGTGGGCCGCTGGCAAAGTACTTGTCTCCCGGCTGGAACTCAGCACCAGGCCGCGAGATAGGCGCGTCTGGGAGGTCTGGGTGCTTGGACATGAGGTTCATCGAGTCAATTCGAAAGCCGTCAACGCCTTTCTCAAGCCAGAATCTCATGTCGTCGTAGGTTGCCTGGCGCATTTCGTCGTTGGCCCAGTTTAGGTCGGGCTGCTGAGGAAGGAATAGGGATAGATAATATTGACCCGTCGATTCTTCAAATGTCCAGGCACTTCCCCCGAAGATGGAAGCCCAGTTGTTGGGTGGTTGACGATTTCCATTCGCATCAAACTTGGGATCACGCCAGAAGTACCAATCCCTTTTGGATGAAGACTTTGAGGACCGGGATTCTTGGAACCATTGATGTTCGTGGCTAGTGTGGTTGACCACAAGATCTAGCAGTACTTTAATGCCCCTCTCATGGCAGCTGTTGATTAAGGCCTCGACATCTTCGATAGTCCCGTACGGGCGGTGGATGTCACGGTAATCTGAGACATCATAACCCATATCATGTTGAGGACTCTTGTAGATGGGTGATAACCAAATGGCCGTGGCTCCGACTGAATGGATGTAGTCAAGCTTGGAGATGATGCCTCGAAGGTCACCGAGCCCGTCTCCATCTGAGTCGAGGAAGCTGGCTGGGTAGATTTGGTAGACTACTGCTTCTTTCCACCACTGTCTCTCTGGGGGCGATGTTGGTGACATGGTTGCTGATGGTGTGATGTGATGCTCAACACATGAAATGAGGTGTTATGTGTCTTATGACCGGGCTAAAACTTTGTTCGTCGGGTTTCTTATACCCCAACATGCACTACCGGTCCGACAAACGCGGAGTAGACTGTCTGATACAATGGTGTCAAGAGCCTCAGGTAAGATTATCACTGGCAGGTCTCGCCAGTGGATCTCCAAACACACACAGATCTACCATCTCAGTAATGAATATCCGATGAGCTCAGAAGGGTGAATTGTGATTTGCTGGCCGACTTCTCCAAGACCTAGAAGAGTCGCATGATGCATCGGTCCGACAAATAGACAACTCAATCGTGTTTGACTACGCACGGTTGCACAGTTCTGGGGGATCTTCAACCAATAGAAATTCACCCATTTCATCCAGAAGCCCTTCAGTCTCTAGCATCGATTCTAGAGTGGCAACAATACTAAACTTTAACGGCAATGGTATGGGGAGGCCATGGGTCTATGACTATTGTTCCCCATGGGGCACGATGTATTGCAAGGAGCGTAACAAAATCTTGGGGTTCAAGTCTTGCTACAAGATTTCTCATATATAGGTTCAAGATGATTCCCTTCAGTTGTGAATAGATATTCCCAGTATCACTTCCGCATTCTCTCAATCGCACACTCCAACCTCCTTCCATCTTTTCACCATCTTCAAAATGACTACCAAGGTTGAAGCTTTGGCAACGGCGTCTGATCACGTGGAAAAAGCGCCTGTCTCGGACTCAGTGGCTATTCAGAAAGCTATTGAGGCTCAAGACCTTACGCCCAAGCAGCAGTACCAACGTCTTTGGACCAATCTGAAGAAGGACAAACGATATGTCTTTTGGTCCCTGTACATCATGTCCCTCGTCTTTGGATGGGGCTACGACTCGGGTCTTTCTGGTGTAGCCATTGCCTTCCCTGAATTTCGAAAGGTTTACGGCGAATACTATGAAGTTGGAGACCAATATGTCATTCCCGCACTTTGGCAGAGTCTCTGGAACGCCGCGAGTACCATTGGCCAGATCTTTGGAGCTTTCTTGGCTGGGCAGTTTGCGGACTACGTTGGCCGAAAAGCTGTGCTTTGGACTGCCGTCGCACTCTCCCTGGCTGCATCCTTTGCACTTGTTTTTGCCCCAAGCCTGCCTATTCTCTTCGTCTCCAAACTCCTCCTCGGTCTTTCCGTCGGACTCTCAACAGTCACTCCTCCATTGTACGTTACGGAGAACGCCCCAGCTGCTCTCAGAAGCTCCCTAAGTTCCCTCACAAATGTCATCATCGTGTTGGGTTTCTTCCTCTCATCCATCACAGGTTTTGGCTCCTCCAAGATTGAGGGCGAGTGGAGCTTTCGTCTAGCCTTTGTTATGACCTTCTTGGTCCCCACACTGTTCGCCATCGGTCTTCCCTTCCTCCCCGAGTCTCCTATCTGGTATGTCAAGAAGGGAAGAGATGATGATGCTCGAAAGGCCATCACCAAGCTCTATGGTCAATCAATTGATGTCGAGGAGAGGCTCAACTTCATCAAGTCTGAACTTGAGGTTGCCGCGGGCGAGGCGAACATGGCTAAGCAGACAAGCTGGAGGGCAATCTTCTCCAAGGAGCACCGAAGCAGAACTCTCATCGCTGTCATGGGACTGCAATCTCAGAACTTCTCCGGAGGCTATTTCGCAAGTACGTGACCGAAACAGTGAACCGTCGGAACCTTCACTAACTCTTCTAGACACCTATCAGACCTACTACTTCGAGCTCATCGGCCAAGCCGACCCCTTCGGTCTTACCGCGATATCCTCGACCCTCCAGTTCTTCTCCAACTGCGTTGCTGTCACCGTATCCGACGTCCTTCCCCGCCGAAAGTCCCTCATCGGAGGCGGAACATTACTCTGTTGCTGGTCCATCATCATTGCAGGCACTTCCATGGCAGGCACCGCCAACCGAGCTGCCAATACCGCTCTCCTTGCTTTCATGATCACATGGTCGATGCTTTACACCGCGACCGTTGGTTGTTTTGGATGGGCCATTGCTCAAGAAACCGCTGCTCAGGCAACACGGCCCAAGACAATTGCCTTCAGCCTCGTCTGCCAGCAGCTGACGGCACTTATGCTGTCCTCAGTGTTCCCGTACTTCATCAACCCTAATCAGCTGAACTGGGGCGGAAAGGTCATGTTTCTGTTTGTCGGCGCAGAAGTCTTCATTCTTGCTGTTCTGTTCTGGTTCCAGCCTGAGACAAAGAACAGGACCTACCACGACATTGATTGCCTTTACGCCCAGGGAGTTCCCCCGAGAAAGTTTAGCGAGTATGTGGTCAATGAGGACACTGTTGTTAAGAAGCCAAGTGCATAGTGGTCGCATAGGATTTGATAATATTGTGGAATTCGGTGGGTGCTGGATGGTGTCAGAATATGGACTCGGGCTGAATTTAGTAAAATAATCCTAAATCATCACAATTTTCGCTCTTTCAGATCCCAGTCTGCCCAATCTCTATTTGCACTAGCTCTTCCCGTTGAAGTCACCTGTTCCATCCATTTCATAACATGGATCAAGCGAGTTTAGTGGCTAAAGTTACCTGATGTTCTCCGCATTATAAAGAGTCAATCCCCGCAAACGGCTGGTATCACTAAATTCACTACCAACTAACAAACATCCCTCCATGGTGGCAAGAAATGTCCAACCCGGCATATCCAAGACTTTCTGGAAGACCATCCAAGGTCCGACAGGCTTGTGATGAATGTCATGTACGGAAGACCCGATGCGATGGCCGCAAACCGTGCATCAATTGCCAAGAATTGGAGAAAGGCTGCACCTATCTGGCCGTGCATAAGAAGACAGGACCTAGAGGCCCGCGACGCGCTCGAAGGTTACTTTGTGACTCTTCAGTTACAGCTTCTCAAGGTTCCGTTCCCTATCCCGGCAAAGAAACCGTCTCCTCTACCACTAACACCCCCAAACCACCGTCGACCAAGCATGAATTCTTTCCGTCGCCGCAGATAAGCGATGCAGTTGTTCAATGGTGTCTGGATGCCTACTTCAAGCACAAATACCCACTCACTCCCATCCTAAACCGGCAACAACTTGAGCAGACGCCAATTTCGGCGGAGCAGTACAGTCTCATTGCAGCTTGTTGTGCTATAATTGCTCTATCCCCGGAAATATTGCCCCCTTCACTCACACTGGACAATCTCACCCTGCCATCTGCAGAATTCCTAATCGGAGAAACACTTCGTTCGAGAGACTACTGCAACCTTGTCGAGCAGCCGTCCCTAAATCATATAAGAACATCATTCTTCCTGTACGCAGCCTTTTTCGCAATGGATAAGGACAATTCGGCATGGTATTATTTGCAAGAGGCTACATCCATGCTGCAAGCATTACGCCTACATGAGGAGAGAACCTATACTAACTCCGACGACGCGGTATCAGCCTTGTATTCCCGTCGCATGTTCTGGGTGCTATTCATCACCGAAAGAGCATACGCACTGCAGAGGAATCGACCAACGCGGTTGCAAGACACATTGGCACTACCTATTGTAGATCCGATGTCGTCGGATGTTGAAATATTACTCGGGTTCCTCGATCTTATCTCCCTCTTTCGCCCCTTTGATGCAGAATTCACCACGCAATGGAATCTGGCGACCCCATCAACCATGATAGACTCCGCACATCTGTCAAATCTCCAATGCCTCCTCAAATACGCCCTTCCCAACCTCGCGAATTATTCCCAGGTCCAACAAGCAGACCTCCTGATATCTCGCCAGTGGCTGAAAATGGTAGTGTGGAAGCTCTGTGCGTCAAAACGAGTGCTCTCAACTACAAACAGTCAGGATGTCATGTCGCTGCATTATCCAGCCAGCATTGCACGTGAAATTGTTCTCGTATCCCAGCTTGTCCCGACTCAAGCTTTTGAAGCCAATGGCATAGGGATTCTCGAGAAGGTATTTGATGTTGGATGTTCTCTGGCGGATCTCTTATCACTGGTACCATTGGGGGATCACGGATCGGCTATGGATATTGGTGTTGTCGACACATTGATGGAGATGGTGAGAATTGTAGGGACAAGATTTGGCGGAACGTATCGCCATCTGAATATTTTAGTAGACAAGGCCAACGGGTGTCTACTTGCGAATGTGGATCGCAGCCTGCCTCTACCAGATGATGAACGGTGTGCCACCGTTGAGGAGATCTAAAAGAAAAAGGTTCTATCCTGTAACCAAACACTAGTGATGTCCAGGTTGACTTCACGAGTCTACATGCTAAGACTAGGCGCTGAAAATAAACTTCTATTCTTGGCTTATTGTTGACATCTCATATTTGGCACAGACAATACAATATAGCTCGCTTCGACTTCAAGGTATGCACTAATCCAAAGGTCAGCAACGGTGTGACTTGGGCCGAGGGCTTTGCGAAGTATATGTTGAATTATCCAAGGAAATTGCTGAACTCACGACAACAGCTGGAGCAAGCTTACAAACTTGGGGTCGTGTCCTATGTATATTCAAAGGAGAAACAAAGTCAGTTAGAAAGTCCACTTTCTTGATCAGGCGAGAAGGGAGCCAACGGAGTCAGTGATATCCTCAGTACCTCCTTTGGGAAACGATTCAAACCGGCATATGCTGTAATATATAGATAGGTCGAAATAATATCAGTTAAAATTTCCAGATCCATCTCAATATTTGATCATCCCAACCGTCATCTACATCAAAGTTTCCTAAAGAAATATCATTCACATCCTGGGCATTCCTTGGCATGTCTCTGTTATTAGTTTATGCCCCAGGATAAGTTTTTTTTAGCAGGGCTCAGATTAGGTATATGAATGATAGGCCTGATGGATTATTGTTCCACTGCCGTTCCTTTCAAGAACTTAATATTCTGCCTGCAGTTGGGGTTACGTGGGTTGCTTTCTTACATCCCAGCACAAGGCATTATACATTTATCGGGGTAGAGAAATCATTACACAATAAATACGCCAAGAAACTCCAGTCCCATCTCAACATATATAACTCCTACTGCGATCTATGTTTCATTTCCGCTTTAATCTTTTGCTGATTCTCTTGCTTCGGACAGTATCTGTCTTGGGCAATGGAATGATATCTATGCAAGATATCTGTATGACTCAACTTCTTCTGGTCCGTATACTGGTAATGGGCAGCTAACGCATTTCCTTGTATAACAACAGCTGTGTCACATGTTAGTTGGCTATTAATAGAAGCTTTCTGGGAGCTACTCACGACGTCGGAGCTTTGCTGGGAGATCAAGCACAATCATATCTTCGTCTCCTCGGCCCTTGGGCCAGTTATCAGGATCCGTCTTGAGAATGTCATCGCTGTAGATGCACATGAAATTTATGCGGATTCGATCTTCGTACATGATCCATGGCTTCTCGAACTTGTACAGATCTAGTTGATCCTTTTCGATATTCTCAAACAGAGACATATGCATCTGTGAAGCAATGGCCCAGTTCTTGTAACTCTCACCCCAGACTTCGTATTTGAGTTGGGCAGCGGGTGTTTGATATAGCATCGAGTCATGAGGGACTCGCAGCCATCGATGGTTCTTCCACTCTGGAGGGTCGTTTTCGAGATTCCACTTGAGTTTTCTAGGGCCTTCCCAAGAAGGATGTCGAGATGGCTTCCAGTAGTCGGTTGCATTTGTGACATTGAATGGCTCGAAACGCTCGGGGAAATATGGATGAATGGCGCCCATACGCATGTGGAAGAAACCGAGAGGGGGGTTGTTGATGATGTTGCCCGAGACGACAAAGTCGTTTGGGTTTTCGATCTTGCGTGTGACGAGATTGGGGATGGCGTTGTCGTCGATCCAGACCTGAGAGGCGCATATTAGCATTGAGCAAAGTAGTCATTTGTACTTTGCACCTACGATATCGTCATCTATTTTGACGTAGTACTTGCCACGATCTAGTAGTTTCCAGATATTCTTGTACGTGTAAGTCCCAGCGATCTCGTCTGGGTGAATCTTTTTGTATCGAGGATTTGTCGCCAGGATCTCTTCGAGATATCGTAGATCGCCTTGTTTATCTGTATTGACGACCCAGAGCACTTCATCTAGCCATCCTCCGTTGTCTACCATGTTTCGCTCAATGTAACACCGCATGATTTCGACTCGACTCTTTCGACCAAAGAAGATCAGTCCGCTAACTGTGGTGTTCTCCGGTTTGATAAGCGGCAGATGTGATGAAGATGTAATAGTAAGCTTTGTATGGGTGTCAATGATAGTGAAGGCGGGAAAGCGATATGTATAGAAGAGAAGCCCAAGAAGGTAAAGCAAGAAACAGGCAGCGACGGCGAGCCTTGTCTGTTTCTTACCCTCCTGGGTTCGCCCGAATATGGTCATTTTGAATTAAGTGAAAAGGGACGAGGGGACTCGGAGCAGTCTGCGTGTTATCGCAAAGAAGAGGCCGGCTAATATACTACAGGGAACGCCGCAAAAGAGGCGTGATAATGAAGCTGAAGCGGAGGGGCACCTTCCGGCTTTACTTAATTAAACAAGACCCTCTTTTCATTTGCGCAAGAGAAACATTTTGCACGCTTTTGGTCAAGATTGTTTATAATAGGTAAAGTTGAATTTACTAGAATGAATCCGGTTTGGAGGTTGTTTATCCCAGCCAGCCACTCGTTATCTCCAGGCTTTCAGGACCTAGCTCTAAAGCCACGAAGTACTTTTCTTTGTTCTCGAATCACTCTTTTTCGGTGGCTCGATCTCAATACTCGAGCGACGAATTAACAATTTTGCCACAGTTTAGGATGGAATATGAAGTGGCACGGACTAAAGTACTCTACTTCAGCCAAGTTGAATTTTCTGATGCGTATGAGGCAAAGTTCTGAACATAAAAGACAGGCTCTATGGACACGAAAGAATCACCGTTGCCCATAAAGTACACAAATACGGCTTGGAATGCTGTTGAAAACTATCGATTGCGCAAACGGCAACGGGCAAAGATTACCAGCAGTCTAGGCCCTCCTTCCCCCCCAACCGTCCCGCGCCACCGTTGGTCTTGAGCTTCCTGGCTCTCTTTTGGGGTTGGGCGGCCGAGGCTGGGCCAAATTGTCGAGACCCTCGCGCTCTCGGCCGTCGACGGGAAGCTTAGGGCTCTAGAGCTTGGGTTCAAAAGGGATAGGATCAAGCGTCAAGCTTTTGGCCTGCGGGTGTTCCTGCAGAACGAGGCGCGTGGCGCATTTTTGGAACTGGCTTGGTTTCAGCTTGTGCAGATACTCTCCATCTTCAACATTCTGTGGCTATAGAGTTTATCAAAGAAGGATGGGTGGAGAAGACCGCTACTAAACACAAGCTTAATCCAATAGTCTTGCATTTAGTAAAAAACGAAGGATGTGAAAGCACTTTGTAGAACAATAGCCCTATTATCATCAAAGGCGCCACCGTTATTCTTTGTGATACTTCGCTTCGTCACGTACGACAACCAGAAGACAGAGACTGGTGAGCACAATAGGCAAAAATATGTTCCAAACTGGTCAAGTCTGGTGTGTCAGTCGACGCAGGCCTGATTCGAACAGACGCCTCCGAGGAGAATAGATTTCTAGTCTATCGCATTAGACCACTCTGCCACTGCGCCTTTTTGCTGATGACAAATCAGTGTCAAGTCTAGATCATAGAGGCAATCTTCGAGATAGATCTTGTTGCTCATTTGCAAGACCTATACTATGAACCAATATTACTTATTGAGGAGTGCTGACTAGGCAATCAATCAACGTTGGTCCATCGTCCTATGCTGGTGGGTCTATTGCTAGAGATGACTTCGTATTAGGTGATATAGTAGCAATGGCATCTCACCGTCTATATCCATCACAGTTGCCTAAGTGGAGGCTGACACAAAATCACTGCAGCCTAATTTGTGATCAATGTGCTGCGGATTTTCTCCTCTCTCATCCATCATCAAACCATCGACAAGATCATTAACACCATGTCTACTCAAAGTGACGACAACACGATATCTTCGGACTCTGACTTATCGTGGAACCGTTTGCAAACTCTCATCCAGGATGTCGACGCTCCAGGCAGGCTAATCGTCGTCGGCGACGTGCATGGACATCTCGCCGAGCTTAAGAACTTATTGCAAAAAGTAGCGTATGACAAGAACAACGGCGATCTTCTCATCTTCGTCGGTGACTTGGTCAACAAGGGCCCCAACAGTCCGGGCGTTGTGCAGTTGGCTATGGACCTTGGTGCACGCGCCATTAGAGGCAACAACGAAGACCGCGTGCTCGCTGCGCACAGCGCTATCAAGAGAGGAGAGGGCCCAAAGCTCATCGAGAGATTGAAAAGGCTGGCGCTGGAAGAAGAGAAAAAGACTGGTGATCAACCGGTTCTATCAAAGCCGAAGAATGACGTCAAGGCACTTGCGCCAGACGATCTGAAGCCTTACAGCGCCGAAAGCGATTTTGCAACCGCAGCCAGTCTTTCCGAGGAGCAGATCTTATGGTTGGCATCGCAGCCGCTTATTCTACGCATAAAACTACAAGGAGGAAAAAAGTCCCCGCCATGGAACTCTGGGACACTTCTCATTGCGCACGGTGGCTTGGTGCCTTCACTTCCGCTGGAGGAGCAAGATCCATGGGCAGTCATGAACATGCGAGGCCTCGTATATCCAGACGCAGATGCCAGTGCCACTGAAGAAATTCGAATTGATCTGCTGAAGGGTGCCAAATGTCGGGTTCGACGACGTGCCGCGTTTGAGCCTGTGACAGACGACGATATCAAGAGCGAGCTAGCGAAGATGACAGACGTGGTCAAGAATGGCGAAGGATTCAGCGGCCAATACAAGAATGGTCTTGTCGGGTTTCCGCTGGAAAGTCGTGAAGGAGATTGGTGGATCGATGCTTGGAACAGATGGCAAAACACGATAGAGGATCCTGAGAAGCGCAGTGTTGTCATCTACGGCCACGATGCTAGAGTTGGTCTCCAGGTCGGAACAGACGACAGCGTATCAGAGAATGGCGATTCGGCAAAGCCTGCGAGATATACATATGGCCTTGACTCAGGTTGCGTATATGGGAGAAACCTCACTGCAATGGTTATTTGTGAAAAGGATAGCGAGGGATTGTCGCATTCGATAGTTCAGGTTGATGCAGTGAAAGACGACAAAGCGTGACGCACTCTTGCGCGGTGTTTGAACTCAAAAACAGTAGAACGAACTGTTGCTACACTTATGCAACTGGGTCAAGGCGAGCCTCGAGATGATTGCCATCGAGCGGAATCTTCTCGGACTCGGCCAAATCCTTGAGTTGCGAGATGAGTGGCAAGTCAGGCTGGAGCATAAATGGAGCTAATCAATACACACAATTAGTTATTTGCGTTCATTTGCCAAACAGGGCGTAATTATGTTTTTGGCAGACTATACACAAGACCTGAAGGTGATGTAGGAGTGATACAGATTGATCTGAGAACCACCATTGCTGTTGCCACTGCAACCACTTATCCACAAATGCTAGGTTGCGTGGTTACACAATGGAGCATCCAAGGATGAATGTCAAGCAATTTTGCGTAAGACCCATCGACACAAAGTTGTCTTGATTCTTGTAGAAGGGGCCACATATAGTGTCTCAACATGATAGATGAGACCTTGCTATTGAATAATGCCTATCTTCTAAGTAGACCTTACAGATAATACAGTAAACTATAAAACCTGGCTTGTTCCAAGACCGTCCTCCATTACCTTCCCAATATCTGCTGTTTAGTACTGAAGACAAGATAAAGAATAATTTGACAAAATGAGAAGAAATGTCTTATTGAGAAAATACAAAGGAAGCCGTACTGTAAGGCCATGCCGAAACTGACAGTGCTACAGAGAGAATGCGAGACTGTACAACTTGATTTGGCAGCGCAGTGTTCCAAACATCCCAGCTCAACAGGTCAATCGAAGATAACGGCTGGATACTGCGAGTTTGGTAAGGTCTGAGACAGTTCATCAGCAACACATGCGTAGCAATTCAGGTCGTACAGGTGTAGTGCATGGTATATGGTCTTATCTATGTAAAGCTATAGCTCCAGAGTGTCAATGTTACCTTGATCGAATCGATACACTTCATGCCAGCTCAAATTTGATCCAGAACATAAAGCGACACTTGGTCCTCTTACGTCCCAAACCACAATCTGCTTGGTATTACCGGTCCCTAGTCACTCGCGACAATATTTGAGAACAAGTCGAGAAGTATAGAATCCTCGTGGGCTAGCCAGAGGATATACATGGCCAGCAATTTTTGATGGTACGCCCAGTGATCGTCAAACCTGGTGCAAACGAGACTTTGACCGAGCACAGCATTGCAGAACCGACAGGAAAGCATGTATACTACTCTCAACCCTGCAGCGGCATTGCAGGCAAATAGTGAGCCTTTGTTCGTTCTAGCATTCCGCAATCTTGATGCTAGGGCTGATCCCTTGACAGAATGATGCATCACGCGGGTCGCCACTGCAAGGGAGAAAACATACCAGTCCGCAATAATGACACGTAACAGGAAACAGTTATGGGAGGAAGACGCGAATAAACGGTAAATATTTTGTTTTCAGGTATCGCCATACCCTGCCTCGTAGATCTATATCCAATTACATTCTCTCTTTGTACACCTTGCCTCCCATACCCAAGCCCAAGTTGTGTCGTAGATATGAGGAATTGAACGCCCAAAAACATTGACATTAAAAAGCACAAGATGCCAGCACTATATTGTGATCTCGCTTACCACGGAGGTCCGTTGGCAGCGATGAGGTCGTCCTCGGAAGTCTTGAAGCTCTCGGACTCCTTGAGGAACTGCTTGTGGAAAGTCTCCAGCAAAACGCCGGGGAAGACGGCGCCAACAGCCTGCACGAGACGATCCTCCTTGCCGATCCAAACGTGCTTGATGAACTTGCCGTTGCAGCCCGAGTTGCTCTCGGGGAAGCCATTGGCCTCGTCGCAAGGCAGGGAGAGGATCTCGTCGGCGTATTCGTAGCGGATAAAGGTGCCGAAACCGCCCTGGTCGGTAGGTTGCCAGCCCTTGCGGTTTCGGAACTCAGTGCAGCCGGGGAACTTGCCGCCGTCGTTGGCGCAGTCATCCCACTCCTTGAAGATCTCGTAAGTCTTGGGCTTGTTCTGCATGATCATGAAACCGGTGTTGAGGAACAGATTGCCCCGTCGGTCCTCGTTGTGCTTGGTGTCGGGGTCGAAGGGGAGGGCCATGGAGTTGTTCTTGGGGTCGATGCTCCAGTAGTTCATGAGCCACTCCATGGGGAGATCGAGTTTGTTGAAGAGAGCGTCGGAATCGATAAAGACACAGACGTCGTGCTTCTTGAGGACCTGTGTCAGAACGGATGGCTTCTTCCACGAGTCGCGACGGTCAGGGTATCCGTTGATCTTGATGTGGTAGTACTCGTATCCGTGGATCTTGGCTATTGGGGAGTTAGCGCACAGCAGATACTGGAAATTAGCGGTTAAACATACCGTAAACCCAATGGTTGAGGGAGCCGCCAGATGGGCCGTGGACCTCTCGGCTCTTGTTCCAGGTCATCTCGTCAGACCAAAGCTGACCGGGCTTATCGAAGCGACGACTCTCGAGATCAACGATGCAGAGCTTCTTGCCAAGTGGCTTGTTCCAGATGGGCTTGTCGGAGGGAAGCTTGGAGGGCCAGTGACCGTAGGGGTAGTATTCGGGATCGTTGACCTTTACGGCAGGACGAATCCATTGATCGGGCGTGAAAGCATCGAGGCTGAATTCGGCGACCTTTTCGGGAATCGCAGGAGCCTCAGGTGCATCAGGCGCATCAGGTGCCTCAAGAGCGTCGGGTGCCTCGAAAGCTTCGGGGGTAGGGGTAGGTTCCTCCTCAGCGGCAGGAGAAGGAGTGGGAGTAGCGGCAGTGGCTTGTTCCTCGGCCGCGGCGATCTCTTCAGGATCACTTGGGGCTTCGGCGGGATCTTGCCCGGGCCTGTTGGGGGTGACGTTATGTTTTGGTGGCTCTGGAGTTTCTGTTGCGGCCTGTGCGGTTGGCGCGGCGGTCTCTACGTCTTCGCTAGGGATGAAGGTCGGGATCGAAGCAGCGACTTCTTTCTCGGGAATGGCGGGAGCGGGCTCGTCACTGAGAGATATGCGTTAGATTGAGTTTGAGTATGGCATGGGGAATGGAAAATGCTTACACTTCGCTCGGGACATTTGCTGTCGTTTTGATTGGAGACTGGAGATGGAAATGCGTCAGGCCGAGGAATATGGTTATGAAGACAACAGCGGCCAGGATGACGGCCTTGTTGGACCGTGCCACGGTCATTTTGCAAACAGCAACGGAGAATTCAAGCAATACAGTCGTATCCAAAGGCAAGAATAAAAGGAATGAATGTGGTAAAAGACCAGGAAAAAAGAACAAAACGACTAACGGCTCAGCTCAGCTAGAAGAGGGGAGAGACCTTTTTAAACAGGGGGCCTCGGGTTTCGCTCTCCCTCAAACGAAGCCTCATGTTTTTTTTTAACGGGGAATTAGTGTCTCATTTCGGTGGCGCTTCAGCGCCTGTAAGCATGGGATGGGGCTATGGGGTTGGTCGTGACGGTTACACTCTGACGCCTCAATGATCCACCCTCATCAATCTGTGACGTCCCCTCTGAGGCCACTGTAGTTGAGTTAACCTTGTGTTCTGGGGAGAGGCAGTGCGAGTATTAGTGCAGCATTTGTGCTACTGCAATGCAATTAGAACACGATAAGTTATTTATAAGGACATCTATTTCTGGTTACAGTGGTATTGCACTGTGACCTGGCACTGATAGGCTGACCCTCAGGAGATTGATCCCTTCGATGGATCCCCTCTGCCAAGCAATTTCCTTCAGAATCCCATCAGTTCCAGACATGGCGAGCACCTCCCGCGAACTCTTGCGCCATCCAACGTTATGCTTGCTGTCTCCCACTCTGCCCTTATTTGAAGCCGTTGGAGAAAACAGGGGGGCGCGGGATGGATCCTTTCAGGCTAAGCGAAATGCGCTATCAAAGGATTCTCAATTTGGGAGTGAGGGACTGAATGTGAACCCCGTGGGGCTCAGGCATCGAACCCCTGGGCTAGCGCTATACCCCTACCCAGCTAAAAGAGCATTCCAAAAACACGGAGCGTTCAAAGACCAATCACCGCCAGGAAGCGACCACTTGGCACAGACTTCCTCTGCGCTATCGATTTGTTTCAACTCGTTTCACCGCACTATTGAAGTTATCGTGAGGTTTGCTACACAAGTTCAGGGGCAGACCATTTCTGATAAGGAGGTCTAACTTCTGTTAAGGGTACTTACTAGTGCCTGTGAAGGGTTTGCAGTGGAGTCTGTGTCTGATAGTCTCAATTGTTTAAATAGCTATAGGGTACGATGGCATGTCACGACGCTGCTCTATAAAGTTGAATCCAGTTTCTCACGGAGGCACAAATTTTTCATGGCATTATACCTTTTCTCTCTTCCTTTCTATGTTAATTCAGAGTTTGTGGATTGATAGGAGGTCCGGTCCTACCCGCCCATCCTGCGTTTTTTGATACAGGGGCGGCTGACCTGGCGAATAAGTAATCAACTCAAAAATAAAACATACCTTGTTTTTCAATACAAGGTGTATAGAACTTGACACCTCTAATTTAATAAATAAACTCTTTTACTAAGTAACTTAGTTAAAAGAAATTTAAAAACTAACGTTATATAATTATATTATTTAAAACTTTTTACCTAAAATATAATACAAGTTAAAGGTCCTTACTTTTAGTAATAATTTACTTAGTTCCGGAGATACCTCGGAAGTAATAATTTAGATATATCTAAGCCCCTAAACTTTTATTAGAGGAGCCGCTAGCTAGGGTAGTAAGGCCTGATCTGACTAATTATGGCGCTATATTCCTCCCAAAATACAAGGAATAGCACAGCTTCCGTGAACTTCTCACTGTATCGTTGGGTCAGCCAACCAGTGACGTATCTATCTGAAAGCCGGTTAAACTGGGGATAACAGAGAGTCTTACTCCACTGACAAAAGTTCAGGGGTTTAGGTGCAGCCATTTGCTAGTCAGCACCATCCCCCCCGGTCCTAAGGAGTGCAGGATGGAAGAGTGAGGTTGAATCCCTCCGAGTAGGGTGGACAAAGGATGAGCTCTTTTTGTTTTTATTTTTTATTTTTTTTAGCAAGACTAAACTATTTGCCGGCTGTTGTGACATTTTAAAAACAAGTCATCTTCCAACGTTTTAACAACTCAATTTGGTGTTTTACAATCTGCCAGATCTTTTCTCGCTGGTCTACATTTCTTAAAATGGTATTCAAGCCGAAGGCAATCAACCCGAGAACATATGGCAGATTTCTCTATCTACGACCCTAGCTCATACTTTAATGGAGGTGTGGAAACTTTTATTCGCCCCAGCTCTCAGGGTATCATAATAAATGGACCACCTGGCACCAGATGACAGAAATACTCATACATCCTTGGGGCACAATCTCGCGTACACTGTATGGTTTTTATTTTGTCTCTTATTTCAACGGTCAAGTTTTCCGACACCCTTTAGTCACTGTCTCCAGTGTAGCTTCAAGCAGGCAAGTCGAAGCGCATGTTTCCACATTAAAATTATGATCACACCGACTGAAAAAAGATTGCGCAAGAGTATAAAGATAAGGATCAAAGGTCGACTCCTGCACTGATAAGAGATATTCAACTTGCATTACACAAATTCATGATGGTGAAGGTGCCATTGTACGCAGTCGCTGGTGTTGCCACCTCCTGTGTTGCATTCCTTTTTGGGTATGTTATATGAAAAATCATGAGATTCATCTGACTGGTGGATAGAATGGACACAGGAAGTATCGGTCCTATAACAACCATGTCCTCCTTCAAGGAGACTTTTGGCGATTTCTCAGCAACTATCCATGGCGTTATCGTCTCGACTATTCTCATACCCGGGGCATTAACAGCACTGGTATCCGGCGCCCTAGCCCACCGATTTGGACATGTGCGACTTATTGCTATCGGCTCGATTATCTTTGGCATTGGTGCTGCCATTGAATGCGGTGCACCATATCTTGGTGTATTCATTCTTGGTAGACTTATTAAAGGAATGGGCGAGGGTCTTTTCCTGAGCAATGTCTATGTTCAAGTGTCAGAAATGTCTCCATCTCGTGTTAGGGGCGTCATGACAGCACTTCCACAATTTCTGATCACGACCGGTATCGTGACAGGTTATTTCATCTGCTATGGAACATCGAGACTCGGAAATTCGTCCATCACATGGCGTTTGCCCCTAGCAATTGTCGCATTTCTCGGAGTTTCCCTATCGATGGTGGCGTTCATCGTACCTCCGTCTCCACGTTGGCTTCTATCAAAAGGTCGCATGGACGAAGCCAGATCAGTTTGCAGAAAACTCGGGATCGACGAGCTCGAAGAAAAGGAACTTTTGTCTCAAGATCCTGACACACCTGGTGCCCTTGATGGTGAGACGACGCTCTGGCATGATATACGACATACTTTCAAGGATTTCAGATGCGCATTCTCAGCGCCATACCGCAGCCGGACTGCTTTCGCGTGCTTTCTTATGGGAATGCAGCAATTCTCAGGCATTGACGGAGTTTTGTATTATGCTCCAATTCTGTTCACCCAGGCAGGTCTAAGCGGCGAAAAGGCTTCATTTCTGGCGTCCGGGGTCTCCGCTGTTGTGATTCTTGCTGCTACGCTCCCTGCCACCATCTTTGCTGATCGATGGGGTAGACGAATGCAGAGTATTCTAGGAGGCATCCTGATCGTTGGTCTGATGGTAATAATGGGATCACTGTATGCGGCCGGAAAGGTGCACCCAGAGTACGGTGCCGGTCGGTGGGTTGTCATTGTCTGCATATACCTTTTTGCCATCGCTTTCAGCTTTACATGGGCCATTGGGTTCCGAACGTGGGTTGTGGAAAGTATGCCAAGAAGGACGAGAAGCAGTGCTTCGAGTCTCGCACAAAGTTCCAACTGGGTATGTGAATCCTCGACAATAACCATCTCGCGTATTGACCTTTTCCTAGACAGCAAACTATATCGTGGCACTTGTCACTCCAGTGCTTCTTGATAAGTCGACGTTTGGCGCATATTATCTCTTTGCTGGCTGTAGTTTGGCCACTACTGTGATGGTCATCTTGTTCATGGGCGAGACAAAAGGTTACAGTCTGGAGGAAATTGAAAAGAGGCATGGTGAGGGAAGAGAAAAGAGCGTTCCATTTAATCTTTGAGGAGCGGAGGGGTAGTAGGATATCAAATAGAACCAGGGAAAGAGTCAAAGAATAGATATATAGATATCAATATTCCTTTGTTTGGCATAACGAAAGCCACTATACTGGTATATGCCAGATGTGGCGTATTCCACATTTATACCGTTAGGGTATAAATACCATCACGTCCAACGGGTGATGCAGCGTCCTCGAAAGCAAATGCTACTTGTGACTGGTATGGTAGACCCTACTAAACATAGCCAAATCGATCACTGGTCCTGTGCTTGCTTCATATACCACGATATCCTTAGCTTTTTTAACAAGCGGGTTTAGCTCAGTTGGGAGAGCGTCAGACTGAAGTTAAACTTCAATCATTATCATTCGATATCTGAAGGTCATGTGTTCGATCCACATAAACCGCATGTTCTTTTTGCAACTCCTATCTGTTACCATCGATGCACGTATATATATATCTTGTGTTCCATTTTTTTCTCTACCCTTTTTCTTTCTTATAGATAATGGTAGTTCAGAGCCAGATGCTTTAATCAGACTTTCTCCAAAATTTATGACAGCTTCGGGCCTCTATATTTAGTCTTGAATATGGCAAGTTTAAGTACCTAAAAAAAACTTAAATCAAGGAAGCTCGTGAGGAGGATCCTTGACAGGCATTGAATTCTTGATTCTCACTCCATTGTCACCGGGTGCCTCATGGATAGGAACTGAATCAGCTTGCAGAATGGGATCTGAGTCAGCCTGCAAGATGGGATTTGAATCAGCGTGAAACATCAGATCTGAGTCGGCTTCTGTAGAATTAATGGCACCTGCTACCATCAATGTGTTTTGCTGCTGGTATGACTGCGTGGCTCTGGGCATGTTGTCGTGCTCGGGATACGGTCGTTGAGGGAATGTAACATCAACAGGCCGAGGCATTCCGTCATCCTCATGATATGCAAGTTGAGTGGCCGTGGCATCAATAGCCCGGGAATCCGCCTCGGTGTATCTGTTGCCCTCTGTTCCTACAGCTTCAGAAACGCCAGTCTGGGGCGTAATTTGGACGGTCGCATTGTCCTTCCCGCTTGACTCGTCATCCTTCTTATCAGCCAGCGCCACCGTAGCAGTTTGCGGTACAGTTGGCCGGTCTCGGCGTTTGTAAACACAAAAGACGCCAAGAAACAAAAACCCGATGAAAGAAACGCCGCCAGCGGTCCCGCCCACGATAGCAGGCGTTGACGATTCGACGTTACCCTTCCCGGGGTCGTTCGTCGAAGTTGGTGTTTGTACGATTGTCGTTCTTATAACGCTCTGAAACGTACTCGTCACGCTACTTGTTTTGGCTTTGCTCGAGGACGGGTTTGGAGCTTCGAGCGTATAAATCACTGTGCCACTGTCGCAGCAGTCGCTTCCATCTGCTGGAGGACAACAGTACTTGTTCTTTCCACAGGTTTGCATGGCGAACCATGTACCCGAATTTGCTATCTTATGTCAATTCTCCCCGAAAATCTCGCTTGTCTGGGGGCTACCTACTGTCCATGCAGACTTCTGGACAATTGGACCAGTCCTTGTTCTGGCAGGCAGCGCGGTAATCCCATTTTCCAGGTTGGCTGCACAGGCCGTTTGCGAGGCATCTGTCATCTTCACCAAAGTAACAGCATGTTGAGAATGTTGTGGTTGAGTTCCCGCATGGCTCGTACTTGTAGTCCTTTGCCGCGTCGCTGCCGTCGGGGTAAAAGCATGTGGCTATCGCGTGACTGGTGAATGCCGTGACTAACACCAACTTGTGCATTTTGTACAGCCATAACACGATTCTGAGCGCTGGCTGAAAATTGACAGTTCGGAGTTGGTGGCGGCTTTGTGGACGAGCTTTTACGAAAGGGACTCCCATAATTTTAAAGTGTTCCTCGACCGCAAGTGCTTTCAGCCGTCCCAGGGCTGAGGTCTTGTGGCTTGGATGGGCGTTGAACTATCGCGACAGGACCCTGCAGTGACAGCCAGACCTAACCTAGATATTGGGCTAAATTTTAGTTCTTGCAGTTGATTCGACGCCTTGGCGAGTGTTGAGAGGTAGTGCATTCTTGGTCTCAGGTCTAGTACAAGTAGGGTTGACCAAGGGGAAGGGTCCAGATTCGGAATCTATCCTGGGCTAAATGAGCTTTGAGAATGTTCTGGTACAGTATATTGCTGGTTTGCCAAAGAATGCGCAAGTACCGTTGGCTGGTAGGCAGAAGGCTGCGTCAATTGGGGCAAGTAAGGTGGAATCGAGATGTCACCTGCGAGAGATATAGGCCTTGGAGGTGTGTGCGAACAATTTTGGATACAGAATTGCGAGGCAACAAGTAGTGCTTGAGAGCTGGGTAGGAAGATCACCGTCAAGAAGTCTAACAACCCAATTGGTGCCTTGGTTTCTCAGATATTCATCGTAATAGAGAGTTTCATTCTTAGCGTAACCGTGCCCTAAACATCGGGTCAAGGGAAGGCAACATAAAAGTTTAAATACATTGATATCAGGTACGCAGCGTCAGGGTTGTCATTACCCCAGACAATAATTCCATTAAGAAGTCGACTTCTGACTCAAGCAACGAACGACCTGCCGAGCCGCGGCTCATTCTCTGCCTGATTGAGCAACCCCAAAAAGTGGTCTGTGTTCTGTGCTGCCTAACCCCACGTGATTTGGCGCCGTGTTGGTTATCAGTTTCAGCTGAATACTCGATGACCTCTGGTGAATATAAATCCAGCATGCCGCTCGCCTTCTCCCAGACTTACAACCATCTTCACTATCGTGCTCTCAACCGCATCCATCAACTCTATAATCATGCCGGGAAACCAAAACAACGACTCAATTGCTGAGCTGGCTTCGGCCATCAGCATCAAGTACAGGTGCCATGATCGCGGCGGGAAGGGCTTCAGCTATCCTACGGCCATCGACGACCGTGCTAAGAATACCTCCGACATGCTCCTCGTACGCGAGGTTGCAATGCTGATTGTCATGGATCGTCTAACTGACAAACCCAACTGGCATGTCAAAGTCTATGATGATGCCATCACTGACAAATGGATCCAAGAGGCCCTTGCACTCCCAATCGAGCAGTTGTACAACGACATCGTGACAGATTCCCCCGGTTCTTGGATACCCAAGATGCTCACTTCTATCTTCGATAGAGAATGCCTTGAATACGTGAGTTCACCTTCCTATTCATATATTGCTACATACTAAATGATGCTAGTGTATCAAGGAACTGCGCGTCAAGGCAAAGTTCTTTGACGAGATTGGACTCGTACCAACCCTAGATGTCAATGCTACAGCCGTCAAGTCAGACAGTCTCGTCGATGAAGATCTTCGCCAACGTCTCCAAGCTGCATTCGCCACGCTGACACAAGATCAAAATGACGATCCAGACTGGCACCCGCGTACTAACGATAAGGTACGAAACCTTGTACATCCATCCCTCTATCCGTTTGTGTACGGAAGATCCCGACTTTTTCTAGATGAAGTAGTAGGTGTCAAAGACGCCGTGCATCGGTGGAGTGGTAAGGGAGACGTCATTCCCAAGGAAACTAAAAGCAGTGGGATTGGGATTCCGGCTGTTTCGGACACATATCAGTGGCTACCGGCCAACGTCAAGTTCCAAGAAGATGGAAGCGTCAAGTTCACAAGTTACATAAATGGGCTGCATCCGAACAAGTACCCGGAGATCTATGAGACGATTGAGACACTTGTTGAGAAAGCACTGCCAGCCTGGGACTTTTGCCTCAAACAAGTCCCGAATTTTCTCCATGGTGGACCGTCCAATGAAGGCGATAGAGCTATAGTAGCCGGTAGGAAAGGGAGCCGATTTCCCAAACCCAGGGACCCAGAGTATGTTGTCGATTCCAGATCCTGAAGTTCCGTGGACTGACTGTGGTAGTGATGAAAACGAGGAAAACTGGACGCCATATTTTGAGGCCTTCAAACGCGACCGACGTGCCAAGCGCGGTGAAGCTGCAAAGGATGATTCAATCTCGAACCCCGCGTCTTCTGATTCAGAAGACTACGAGGGGGAGGAGGACTATGAGGACGAGATCCGAAGCGAAGGGGGCCATTACTACAGTGGTCCTCGAGAACAAATTGCATGGGAGGCGATGCGACAACCTGTCCAACCTTCAGCCCCAGAGTTCGAGGCCATAGACTATGGCGTGAAACCAGGAGACTCGCTACGGGAGCGTTTCAAGGACATTCAAATCATCGTCAAGATGGCGTCCATCGAACTTACCCCAGACAAGCCCGAGTTCCCAGCAGGATCCTGGCATGTTGAAGGTCAGCAGAACGAACACATTATCGGTACAGCACTGTACTACCTGGACTCGGAGAACGTCACGCCTAGCCATCTCCAATTCCGTATGTCAACTATCTCCGATGATGATTGGGCAGTTGGACAGGATTCTTTTAGTTGGATGGAACGTGTTTACGGTACCCCACTGAGAGAGGGCCAGGCCGTCCAGCGATATGGCAGCGTTGAAACAAAGCAGGGTAGATTACTGGCTTTCCCCAACGTTTTTCACCACCGCGTTTCGCCGTTTGAGCTACAGGACAAGACCAAGCCGGGTCACCGACGGTTCATCGCACTATGGCTCGTCGACCCCTATCGTCGCGTCATCAACACAGGCAACGTTCCCCCTCAGCAGCAGAGCTGGTGGATGGAGCAGGCTTTCCAAGGGCTCACGGCCCAGGACGCTGAGAAGATCCCTTCTGCAGTCGCCAAGCTACTATCTGAGTCGGCGCCAGGTCATTCCATCTCTGCGCTGGATGCGGCTGTCCGAAGTGACGGGTCTCTTCCTGTAGAGCTCATGAATATGGTGAAGGAAGAGGCTGCCAAGATCGAAGGGCCAATGTCTCTTGAGGAGGCCAAAGAGCATAGGCTTAAATTGATGGACGAGCGAACTCAGTTTCAAAGTAAAGTGGAGAGTGAATGGGAGTCGGAAACATACAACTTTTGTGAGCATTAGTTTGAAACAGGCAAACTGATGGAGTCTGGATCTACGGCAAGGAGATATCAGATGGGATATCCAACTCAGTGGTGAGGGAAACCAATACGCACCACTCGTTAGGTAATTGACAGTGAATTTCCAATAAGAAAAATCAGAGAAACATTGTATCCATTCGGATAACCTGACAATGCAGTCTAGTGGCGTGCCATCAGTCGCTGAACTGTCTTGGGTTGATACTCACCCATATGAGCCACCGCATTACACTCCTTCTCATCCACTACCTTGTGCCAGTTATCTATTACAGACTCAATGGACCATTCTTCTTCCGCAGTTGCCCATCCTCCATTTTCTTGGTGTTTCCATATGTCGCGGCCATGGGCGCCACGGCGTTGACGAGGATGTTGTGCTGGTTTCCCTCTGTGGCAATGGAATTTGCAAGCCCCATCACTGCCATCTTCGCTGCTCCGTAAGACGATAGCCAGTGATTAGAGCGACACGATTGTCGAACAGTAGAGGAGATTCAGTCATGGTAAAGCAGGATTTAAGGTAGCTTGTTTATACTATTGTATGCTTGGGAATACAAAACTACGATGTGCTGGCCTCTAGCTGTGTATCTTCCTGGATTCATTTGTCGAATCCTCTCTCATTTGCCGCAATCCTGCATCATCGTTCTGCTTGCTGTGTTCGCATTTTAAGGATCCAATGGATGCGCTGAGCCACAACGCTACGTCAACCTGCATGTTCGAAATAGAGTGCTTGCACTTTGAGCCGTATCCTGTAGGATGCATTTCGGGTTGACTGTGGAGTGTTCCGGTTTGAGGAAACAAATGATTGGGTAGAAGTTCCCCCAACGAACGAGGCAACTTGAATGTTATGATTGTGGCCTTCTGAGTACGGTGCCTGGAGACGTCAACGAGGATAATGCAAGTGTCTGTCTTATTGAGTTGTGGATGTGATGTAAAAGGAAGACGTAAGCTAGACGTCTATTGTAATCGATCTGATTAGACAAATCGCATGTTTTCCATTTGCTGTGCTGTGATAGTATTTGCCTTCTTGATTTTCAGCAGCAACTAACTTTAGCTTACCCGGTAGCAACAAGCGGAGAATCACGAAGAAATAGACTCTGAGTGCACGGTGCACGTAGGAAAGGCTTGTCCAGGTGCTAATATTGATCTCTGCTACAGGCTAAATTGTCACCATTCAGACTAGCAAGGTCCGACCTCGGCAAATCCGACCATCATCGGGATGTTGGTCCTCGAGTTGAGTCGCGTGCGCGTTTCAGGGAACAAAGTCTCGGCTTGAGCACACTCTGCTGGCTGCTAACCGCTGCCTCCATTGTTTATCCGTAACGGCAAATTAATGATCGTCAGATGAGACAAGCAAATGTCTACGGCATCCCGGCACAGTCGCGTATCTGGATGTCGGCACGTATGCCGTATTGCCTCCAAAGCCACATGGAGCTACAGAGGTTTTACGAGATTTAAATTGTATACCTTCGTATAGACGGAAATGACCCTGGAATATGCCATGATGGTCGATCCAATCGTGCCAGACCGGCAGATCGGCTCTTCTTTCTAGTAGAATGGGACATTGCATTCTTGGACTAGACGTGGTCCGAAAAGGAGAGGACCCGCTTGTCAATGCAGAGTATGCAGACGAACTGCCGCCGTTGGAAAGGCGCTTCGCTTAGCAAGACCCCGGTCACTTCTTTTTTTATGGCAGAAGGACGCTAGAAGCTGGACAGTCCCCGCCACGGACACGACACCAGATAATCACCAGTGCTACCCCAAATCAGCCCTGGGAAATGTACAACACAGCCAGTGGCATTTCCAGAGCTTTGATGGGGTTTTCGGGGGACTCGTATTGTCGTTGGGTGGCCGGAAGGCCGGAACATGTGAAGCACCATGCTGAAACTGTCTTGACCCTGTGGAGTAAGCATTGCCAGGGCCTTTTGTTTGGCTACGGTCGATCCCGCAGACGCTTGCTTATGCACCCAGCCTGAAGGATCTAGCTTACGCTCACAGCGCTACTCCTGCTGTGCCAAGCTGAGAATATCACTTCCCCAGTTCTTCACCGCAGCAGGCAGGATTCATGATCGGACCGTAGAAACGCAGTATTTGGATGATGGTTCGTTCAGCCCCTCACCTCAAAACAAGGAAATCCTGATGCACTGCAGTGGCGGTGCATGCAGCTGCACTATTCAG
Organism: Fusarium graminum; assembly: GCA_013266165.1. NCBI lineage: Eukaryota > Fungi > Ascomycota > Sordariomycetes > Hypocreales > Nectriaceae > Fusarium > Fusarium graminum. The sequence goes on from JAAGWP010000279.1 coordinate 48,036, forward strand.
CCCAGTTGCACAAAAGGATCCATACCACCCGGTGATTACCACAAGCAGATGCAAGCTCCACTCGGAAGAGCGTTAATACGGTGCCGAAAGAGGCCAGGCGGCAACTTTCGAGATCCCTGGCCGCGGATCGAATTCCTAGGCGTTGGAAGGTGGCGTAGCAGAAACAATGCATACTCTAACGAACAGCCAAGCCCAAGTCGGATTTCTCAGCAGCGTCAGCTTGGTCATGTTGCAGTTACGACCAAGAACAGCCCTCCAGACAGTGTCAAATCCTGGGTCTGTCTATTCAGCCGGTGCATTTATTCCCACCAACTGCACACCACTTCCGCGCAGCATCCGTCCGTAGCAATACTTCCGTAGACGTAAAATGGGGGTGTCTCTCACCCAGTACTAGCCACGTTGCGACCCCTACTGCACCTGCTCCACCGTACTCTGCTAAAACGAGCCCCCAATAATTTGCCGGCTCACCAGCTAATGAGCTACTTGGGACCACCCAAAAATGACAACCGACCCCCTGAACACGCGACCCCTTTCTTATTTTGCCTTACTCCTTGGGAAGGTGCTACCCCACATTCTCTCATTCATTGGAAAGGAAGGTGCGAATCGTGAGGTCCAGTCCAGTCCAGACCAGATGTCGCAAGAGCACCTCGGCGGTCCCTCTCAGCCTTGGCCTTTTAGCTTTGACTTCTGACTTGGCTTTTGCAACTGCTGTTGGGAAAGAGAAAACCTGGGGTCTATATCCATTTTCTTCCCCGTCCCCTTCCTATTCTTTCCCTTTTCTCCCTCCCTCCGCCCTCCGATCTTTAATCCTGCGCGCCTTCCCTCCTTTCAACCAGCGAGCGGCCCTGCGTTTAGTCATTCTGCGTCTGCGTACGTACCTGCCAGTCTCTTCAACACCCGTCGACAGGCGCTCGACTCGACGGCAAAAATGTGTTTCCTATTTTCGGTGTCTTATGTTTTTGGTCTCTTCTTCGTCTCGATCCTCGGCAGCAAGCTTCTACATCTGTGGACACATTTCTTCACAGTCCCGGTATCAGCCTTTATCCTCTACCTACCGACATTCTTCTTATTCGATATCTTGGCGATATGTGTTGCGAGAATTCTGTTGAGTCAGTCCAGGACACCTTGGGCCTGGATCGGGAGCCTTTTCGGTACTTTGGCAACGTATGTTTTCTCTTCTTGTTTTTGTCTGGCCGTTCCGCGACGGAGCGCAAACTCTGTTGCCCACTTTTGGCGGGTAAACAAAACAACTAATGACTTTTTACTTTGCAGTCTCGTTTCGATTAGCGGTTCTGCGTCACAGCTTGGATTCTTCGTCAAGACTGGAGGAGAACTCGATTGGCGCGATGCGACAGCCTACGCTACCAGCAAGGAGGGTCTCAAGGTTCTCTTCAGTGGCAGCGAGGCTGTGATTGCGTGTGGGATTGGTCTGGTCATTATCGCTATGCCCATTCATGGCTTTGTTTACCGCGCTTTCGGTGCCTTCCTCGGCGCCATCGGCGAGAACATTCTCTCAGGTTTGTTATAGCGATATCGATTGTTTTGATGCGTACTAACTCGCGTCTCTTTAGTCTATAGCTACTTCCGAAGCTTGCGCATGCGAATCCCCGGCCTTCAGCGAGGCAAGTACTCTGCCCTCCACAATGCCGACACCGACCTCGAATCATCGGCCGATACATACTCGATGGACGAGGACTTCCGTTCCAGCGCCGACAACTCTGCTCGACTTGGTGGAGAGAAGCTTGCGACTGCCCGAGGAAAGATTGCGCGTTTCTTACGGATCCCATTCATTTCGTGGCTCTGGAAAATTGCTCTCGCTCTTTTCCTTTGCCTTACGCTCATCCTGCGACCTGCCAAGCCCTACGATCTCCTCTCAGTCACGCTCCCCGTGTCCATGCTTGATGTCTTTGCACCGGAACCCGATTTCTGCCAATCGCAGCGAGAGCTCGTCAAGAACGACTTCCCCTTTCCTCAACTACTCAAAACCTCGTCTTGGAAGCAGCCCGAGGGCGATTACTACAGAGGTTGGGCGCCTAAAGCCGACAAGTCGACCAGTCCCTTTGCTGAGGCTTACCGAAAGCACTCTGTCGATTGGCTGCCTGAGAAGGGACCACTCCCTCGTGGATTCTTCCGCTTCGACCCCAAGCGCTTCACCGACGGCTTCCACGGCTCTTTCGCTGACCCTAAAGCTCCCATCACCGACAACAAATGCCCCCAAGTCACACTTCTCGAGAAAGACCCCTACTACAACCCGGTCAACGACCCTCTTAAGATCACCAACCTGGATACCGATATCTTGCCAACGCTGAAGGAGGCGCTCGGCAATGGCGATGTCAAGATCAAGCACGTTGTCTTCATTCTCATGGAGTCTCTTCGTCAAGATTTCTGGCCTCTGCAGCAAGGCTCCCATACCCACTCTCTGATCATGGACCTCAACAAGAGCGACGAGGAGAAGGAGGCGGCCAACGAGAGGCTGTCTCAGATGATGCCTCACATCGAGAAGATCACCGGTTTGTCTCAAGGATTCACCGACAAGAATGGCAAGCCTTACGCAAAGGCCAACTACACATGGGTCGACCAGGCCGAGGAGGGCTTCGGCGGTATCAATGTTGCAACTGCCTACACCGCCGCCACCATGTCCACCAAGAGCTACTGCGCCAACCACTGCGGTGCCTACCCCATGCCTGTCGAGAAGTTCGCCGAAGCCGACACCGATAGCTACCAGCCCTGCATTCCCCAGATTCTCCACATGTTGAACTCTGTCAAGAAGAACGTATCCTCATCCAACGACGATTTCCGTGATTTGCAGTGGAAGTCTGCCCTCTTTGAGGCCGAGATTGAGCAGTATGATCGCCAGGAGAAGTTCGATGCCAAGCTGGGCTTTGATCACATCGTCACAAAGAAGGAACTCGAAGCTCATTGGCGATTCAATAAATCGGACGTCTTGGGTAAAAAGATCAACTACTTTGCGTATCCCGAACCCATCCTGATTCCACATCTCAAGGACTTTATCACCAACACCACCGCTAACAACCAGCGCATGTGGCTCTCTCACTTTACCAGTACCACTCACCATGCTTGGGGTCTTCCTGAGGGCGAGCCATACTTCGATTACGTGTCCCACACCGGTATGAACAGCCAGCACAACAATTTCAACAGATACATGAACACTCTCCGATACCATGATCGATGGATGGCATCCTTGATGAACCTCCTCGACGAGCAGGGCATCGCCAACGAGACTCTTGTTATCTTCGCTGGTGATCACGGGCACTCTTTCAAGGACGACGCTGGCAAGGAGGGTACATACGAGAACCAGTTCATCTCCAACTACCGAGTCGGCCTGACCTTCCGACACCCTCACCTCCCCCGTGTGCAGTACGACGCCAACACTACCACCATCTCTATCCTCCCAACGGTTCTCGACCTCCTCATCAACAGTGGCTCCCTTAACGAAAAGGACACCCACGTCGCCTCCGATCTCGTACAAGACTATGAGGGCCAGTCCCTCATCCGACCCTACAAGAAGACCGACGGCGACCGACGCGCCTGGACATATTCTGTTGTCAACTCCGGTGCGGGTATGCTCGGCATCACCTCTGCCGATGTGCCCTGGAGACTGGTCATCCCTCTCAACAAGGTCATCGAGTACAGGATTTCCGACGCTGTCAACGACCCCATGGAGCTAAATCCTACATCTGCGTGGTCACCAGAGGAGCTTGTCACAGCTGCTCAGTCCTCGCTCGGCGACGAAGCCGCGCAGTGGGTTTCCGAGGCCATACCAATAGCACAGTGGTGGGTTCTGGAACGTCAACGTCTCTGGCGCCACCACTCTCTGTCATCATAGACAAGCGATTATTTTTTACTTTCTTGCATTTCCAGGCGTTTTCGGGGCTCTTGCTCAAATCTCATCTACTTGTGTGCTACAACACACAAATAAATTTACACATCACACCAAGTACAGACGACAAACCCCAAGCTATCCCAGGATGGATGAGGGCGGGGGTTCCTCTTCAACTTGAACAGCGATAATAATTTGTTTTTCGGCACATTTTGCTTTCGATCTTGGAAAACGGGCGACGACGAGTGGGTCACGATGCGAAATAGAAAGGGAACGGACAAATACCAATGTCATCATTCTTCGTTTTTTATCCATGTCATTACAACCTGGCTACCTATTTTATAGGCGGAGTTTTGGGGAAGGTTGGGCGGGGGGCTGTGTTCACGGTCGTTATGCCATTGTTTTTGGGCATTTCGTTTATCATCACTTATAGTGTACAGCGTTTAGAGGTTTCTTATAACACATGCATAACTTGACTCCTGCTATATCTGATCGCTTCCACTGGCACTTGACTCGATCTTGCTGTGCTCGTGTGACATTCGTGTTGTAGGCAAACTCTGTCACCGTGTTTGCCTTCCATTGACAGCGAAGAGGTACGCGAATGAGAACGTTTTCGCAAGTTAATCTGGACTACGGACTGTGTGACGGATGGTCCATGCAACGTTATGAAACAAAGGGGCGAGGCGGTCTGCACCCCTGACGATTGATATCTTAGATGCGATGATCAGTGGAGTGTTGATTGCTAACATTTGTGCGATAGGTTGGAGCAACAACATGCTTGCTTACTTTCAAGGGAACCATTGCGAGTGATAATGAACGTTGCTGCATAGTTGCCAGAACAGCCGAAACGCTCGGTCATGCTGTCGAGTTGGATGACTCGTATACTGTCAGAATCTGACTGCCGACAGTAAAACTGAGACTGCCTGAAACTCGTTTCACTTGGTCACCGATTCCTTCAAGATACGAGAGACGCTTACTGAGACAAGGCGGTCTTGTACAGCAGTGGTAAGTCTAGAATAAACAGATTGTCATAGATGAGGCTGAAACAAGCTTTATGCAACTGATCTGACATGTCTGAGTAAGTGTGTCAGACTTTTGAGATCTCATTTTCAGATGGTTGCATTGCCACTACGTGTCAGATACTGCTTATCTTGAACGTAGCGTTCTTGGCGATGTGTTTTGCGAGCAACCGTTACGTTATTTGGTCGGACTGGAGTCTTCTATACTGTATACTCTATCGTGTAATTGGATGGTAAGACTGTGATTGCTGGAGTTATGATATCTTATATCTTCTTGTCTGTACATGTGAATTAACGGAGTGGTGTCGATCATGGAGGTAAGTGTTGGCTTGTTATCGAGCGGCCACACTCGTTTACTTTGAGATTGTAGTCTTGCTGGAGGTACACATCAATCTGTAACGATTACTCTGTAATAAGATCTGCCTTGTTTATAGACCAATCACTCATGCTCATATATGCTATTGTTTCAACAGAATGCTGCCGCTTCTTGGTCCAAATCTTGTCCCTCTGTGATGACTAGTCCACCGACAGCTCCTCTCTATGCTTCTCAACCCAAGATGCAAGCGTAGTAGGCTCTCTACCAGTATACTTCTTAAAGTTCATCGAAGCCTCCCTGTACACTTCAGGATCATAGAACTTGGAAGGATCCTGCGCAAGTCCAGCCAAGCGCTCAGTGCTAGACTTAATCATAGGCGGTGGAAAACCTCTCGCCTCGAGTTTCTTGCGATACTCCTCACTGCCGATCTCGTTGACGGTGATCTTTTTGCCAAGTCCCTTACTGATGATCTCCCAGGCCTTTCTCTGGGGAAGTAACTCTGGCCCGCACTGGGTGATTACCAATTCGCCTGTCGAGGGTGCGGGCTCAACAATTCTTGCGCCTGCCAAACTGCCAACATCTTCAGGTGCAAGATAGTCGAAGGGTGCCTCAGGGTGAGCGATGCCGAGTTGACCTCCTTTAACCTCATTCCAATCTTCGAGCATTTGGATATTACTGGAAAAGTACGCAGGCCGGATGACTGTATACGCGACGCCACTCTCCGCCAATGCCAACTCAGCCTTTCCATGCACAATGGCCAGGATCTCGTCCGCCTCCGAAGACGGTTTTGCACCCCCGTTCTCAGTGACACAGAAAGAAGAGAGAAGGATGATATGCGTGATACCAGCTCTCTTCATAGCCTTGTATGTTTCCAGTAGGCCATCCTCTGCATCGAAAAGGATGTATGAGAATGCAACGGTTGCGCCAGACTCAGACACGGCGCGCTCGACGGACTTGGGATCGGAAAGGTCTGCTTGGACTCGGGTGAAGCCGAGCTTTTGCTCGGTTTCGGGAGTTAGGCCCGGGATGGGTTTCTTTGTATTACGCATCGCGAGAGTGACTTTGGCGCCGCGGGCTTGAGCTTCGAGAGCAGCTGCTCGACCAACGGCACCTGTTGCGCCGAAAACAATGGCTTTGGTAGAGGTCATGTTGATAGATGCTTCAAAGATGTACAATAGAAGGTGTGGTTAGATAAGTGTCGAAGAAGCTGGCTTGATTGGTATCTTATATATGTCATGATTTACTCAGTCTGTAGGTAGTCGGCGTCGGTCTTTCATGCATGGTTCGGGATTCTATTTTGTCCGACTACGAGGTTAGTGCCTGAAGATCTTCTGCAATCATGCAAGAAACGTGGTCGCCACACACGTCAGCCAATCGATAACGCAAATATCCTGACGAAACAGACTCAGATCCACTAGCCATCAACTAGAAAGCATAAATCGGACAGTTCGCTGTCCGACCACGTCCGCTGTGTCCGGAGATACTACGCAATGCTGGTGGGCCGTGGCTACGTAATCGACTCGAGAGTTCTTGTCACAAGGGTCAATCTACGTAGTATGATCTCTTGACTTGGTTAACGAGTTGAAATAGTTTCAAAAACCGCGGAATCTGGTCTTGAAGAACCCAATTTCTTGCATAACAATGCCATACACAACCTTGAACCTGCATAGATTATAAATTATACGTATACGAAATTCCTTGTACCACAGTAACCGGGGTACAGTTTGCGTACTACGGTTCCACAGTCTGTTGGGTAACCAACAGAAAGCTGTTCCATTGCAGTGCTGAGTGTGACAAGGGTGCTTTGCGAAGCGATAGTATATCGTTGTACTGTTGGCATGCTACCTATGTCAATAGGAAGTCTAAAGGATTGCCATGTTCATATCATTGTTGACAACCTCTCTACTCTCATTCTGTTAAGACTCTTGACCATTGCTCTGGAGGAATCTTGCAAACAATTTGTGCTGTGTTCTAGATTATTGTGCCCATACATAGATTGGGAAGTAGCTCAGCGATGGTGTCCATACATTGTGACACTATTAACAATTATTTGCAGTGCTGTCACACATATACAACGCACAACTAGGCCAAGGTCTGTCGAGACGCACGTGTGCTCTTCCTCGTCAAACGGGCATTGAGATAGTAGAAGAAGTCCTCTGAGTTAGTTAAAAATATGATATGCACATAGCAAGGACCGGCACCAACACACTGCTGCACCACGATTGGATCAAATGTTGGCTGCAGTGCTTGATACAAACTCTAGTCTCAATGGCAACGCGTGTTTCTCTTGCCTTTTAATTACTTTGAGATAAAATCAATAAGTACATGATATTTATATAGAGCGTCGGACTTGCTTGTATACCAGTTCAACCAGTTGGGCCAAGTTTTGGGTTACGTTAAGAATTTAAAGTTGCAAGCCTTATGATATTCTGGTCCTCCCGAGTGGAGAATCCCCGACCAGACGGACAAACAATGGCTCTTGCACAGAGAGACGAGGCTCTTGCGTCGCGTATCGGATTAGTCGCCCTAACCGCAGCCTAGTATACATCCCCAGGAATTTTAGGTTCATAGTGAACAAGGACAAACATACTGTAAGTTTTTAGCGCTGCAGCCATCTCTAAAACACTGCCTCACTGTTCTCAGTGACAGTGGTGTGGGTAAAAGAATACAATTTACTGCCTTGATCTGAGCCGTTCGTGCCCATTCTGAAATGACAACCTTGTCATGGAATAATCGTGATTGAAAGGACGTGCAATAAAAGTTTTAATCTCCGGGTTGCTGGGGACTTTGTCCAGCATGCCAAAAGATGCTGGGATCATCAAGAGGGGAAGCGGTGAAGATACGTCATTGGTAGTCTTGGCCCAAATGCTTATTTCCAGCGGCTGACAGGGTGATTTTACCTTTCGACGGCCTCTCTTTGATGCTCAAACCTCTATGTTCATGCGGAGAGGCGATGTGTTACACTTGTCGCTTCACGTTCAAGGCCAACTCCCAGTAGCCGTCGACTTCAAATGCTTTTAATTGCGATGCACCTCGTCAATGCCTTGCTCCTGGACCCTCAAATCCACATTCCTAAGTGGCTCTGCGGGGCCTAGTCATCTCCCGAAATACAGGGGTTGAAGATACTTTGGCTCTTGGCCCTCAACAGCTAGAAACGTTTTGGAAGCTTTTGCCCAAACTCAAGACAATGGATGGCAGCCATGTCTTGCTCGTGCATACTCTCAGTCGAAACCTAGACAAATAAACAAGCAAGCAACGCGGACATGGTACTCCATCAACACAGCCAGATCAACAACGGACGCTAAACCCCTCGGTCGTCCACTGGGTCCAGACCCAATGTTTTCAATTAACAAGGGAGTCGAGCGCCTGGGAAAATCAGGGGTAGATAAATTGTCAGCAGTGCTTGCTTAGCTTAGCTCCTATCGTGGACGGGACGCCTCCTTCTTATTAAAAAATTTCCCCCTTTCGTTTCTTGACCTTTCTTTTTTTTGAAGCTTTTTTCCCATTTTTTGAATCCCCAAACCCGCTTCTCAATGAGTCCCTCCCTCGCTTCCGAGGCCCCCAGATACAATGACTGCTCACTTGCAAGCGCGAGCGAAGATGAAGACGACTCGCCCGACCCGCTGAACGGCGCTGCTCCTCACCATGGACTTGATTTCAGCATACGAGGTGCGCAGCAAACAGACCCCCTTGATTTGAATGCCATGTTTCGGCGGTACATGTTTCAGAAACTGATCAAGCAAGCTCGGTAAAAGACACAATGAAGCGAGCGCTTCGTGCATCATCACGCTTAGGGGATGGGGTTCGTTATCAGCAGCTGGGAGTTTCGAATGATCTGGACGCTCAGTCACCGCCTGTTGAGCGGACTGCGTTCGAGTTTGGCTCCAGCCACGAGACCCTCTCGTTTTTCGGTCATGTTCGCTCTACCATAGTCGCGTCAAAACTAAATTGGCTGCTTATTTTTGTACCAATTGGTCTGGCAGCGCATTCTTTTGAGGTTAATCCTTTGGTCATTTTCATGACAAATGCCATTGCTATTGTGCCCCTGTCTGTCATGTTGACAGAAGCGACTGAGCGTATAGCTGCTGATGCGGGGGACACCATTGGTGCGCTTCTGAACATCACACTCGGCAACCTTGTTGAGTTGATTATCTTGTGAGTTCCCAAGTTTGAATCTAGGGACATTAGCTGACGTGATATCAGGGTGTAAGTTGCAATGTGAGATCGGTTCTCAGCAAAAACTAACTCTTGCAGCGTTGCACTAGTCAACGACCACATTCGCATTGTTCAGGCGTCTATCCTTGGTAGTGTGCTCGTGAACCTGCTTCTCATTCTAGGTTCTGCTCTTTGCGCGAGTAGCGTCTCCGGAATCGACCCTCACAGTAGCATAGAAGAATCCGAGCTCTTGGCCGCTCTTCTTTTTGTCTCTGTGTTTGTCATTCTCATCCCTGTGAGTTTTAAGACGTTCGCTTCTTTTGTTCTGGTACTAACTCTGGTAGACTGCTTTTGACTACACCTTTCACATGAAGGGCAAACCAAGTGAGGCCGCTTTGAGTATGAGCCGTGCTTCAGCTCTTGTCGTCCTGGTTATTTACATAGTTTACTTTGCGCACGAGATGAGAGGTAAAACAGTGGACGCGCCGGCAATTCCTCTGCAAACGCTTCACGCAGATCATCACACCCATCGACGCAACCAAAACTCAACATCTCACGGTTCTCGACTCATTCGTTTTGTCGATCAAGACGTTCCAACTCGCGCCAGAAGCACAACTCTCGACACAAGCAGGGTAGCTCCAGTTCGGGAACCTAGCGAAGATCGCGGAAAGAGGGAAACCGGTCGGCGGACCAGTTTGTCTCACCGATCGAGGGGTAACTCACGGTCTCATTCTCGCTCAGGTTCACGGACTGAGTTCCACGGGTCTGAGCTGAGGGATCTGTCAGTTGGCGGACACCAACGAATTCTTCCAGAGCTTCCAGAGGTGCCCAACCATACACCGTATATCACCAGCAGTAGCAGTACGGCAGCTGCCGTGACAGTGCTAGTGTTCTCATCAGCACTAATGTCCATGAACGCTGAGTTCCTCGTCAAGACGATTGACGACGTTACACACGAGGGAGGGCTATCGGAAGCGCTAATCGGCCTCATCATTTTACCAGTCGTTGGAAACATCGCAGAGTACGTGACAGTAGTCACTGTAGCGATGAGAAACAAGCTCGAGCTTGCAATCTCTGTTGCTGTGGGTTCGGCAATCCAAATCGCCCTCTGCGTAGCGCCCTTGACGGTCCTCATTGCTTGGATGCTGGGCCGTGATCTGGAGATGGCTTTCAACGTCTTTGAGACAACGACGTTGGTGGGTTCGGGACTTCTCATCAACTTGCTGATTCTCAGTCGTGCGGGTACTGCTATAAGAGCTATAGGGTTGAAAGGAGCTCTGATGTTTGCCTGCTACATCATCATCAGGTATGTTATCTTGTGAATTCGGGGAAAGCATTTGCTAACAAGTTATAGTCTTGGCGCGTACTACGAGCCTCACGCGACGAAATAGATTGATGGACTGGGGTCATGAGAAGGATTTTATGATAATATCAAGACAACCATATAATTTTATACACTTTTCACAATAGAAGCAACTAGTTTGCCTTTTTCATGCTCAACCCAACTACTTGCGAGTCTAGGACTGATATCTTCACTTTTGCTTAGGATCAAATCTCACAGGCCGCGAGGTTTTTCCATTCCAAAGTAAATCCAAAAGTCAATGTTCCTTGTTATGACGTTGAAGACATTGTTGTAAGCTTATTAGAGTTTCATGCTTAACCTTAAAGCAGCTATCCCACTTGTTGACAGAGTATGTGCCTGAGGCACCAATTGTCCCGCTTGGCAACTCCAAAACAGAGCTGACGTATGTATGTACACTACCAATCAACATTACCAGATTGATCACATCAGCTTCCCTATCTTGCATCTGCTTCCCATCAGTCATTCCTGCAATATTATCTCCGATGGCACTGTACCATCGACCCTGGCCCCCAACTTCTGCCTCGGCGGCTTGCCTGGATCCTGCAGCTCCGATCGAGGAGGAGACACTATCTAGATATACCCCCGACCGATTTTATCCTATCCGCTTGGGGGAAATACTAGACGGAAGGTATCAGATTGCCACGAAATTAGGCTTTGGGTCTAAATCAACTGTCTGGCTTGCTAGAGATCTTTCTCAGTATGGTTTCGCTTTCGAGAGAGTCGATGCTTGACTAACTTCTTGAAGATGGCAGTGGCTAGATGAAAAGTACGTTGCAATTAAAGTCAAGACTAGGAAGAAGTCATCGAAGTGCTCATCAGCAGACAACGAAGTCAAGATTATGAGACGCATTGCTCAAACAAACCCGAAACATAAAGGCTGGCAGTTTGTTCGGAAGCTTATCGATACCTTTCCAATAGAGGGTATATCCGGCAACCATACTTGCTTAGTCCTGGAGCCCTTGCGTGAGCCTCTGTGGCTTTATTGCTCGAGATATGCTGGCGGTGTTATTCCGCCTGAGATTTTGAAGATTCTTGTTCAGATGATCTTGCACGCCCTCGATTATCTTCACTCAGAGTGCTCCATCATTCACACAGGTAACTAGAACGCAATGTCGCTTTGGGCTTGTAATATACTGATCCGAGCCAAGATCTGAACCCAGATAACATCATGATCAAGATCGAAGATCCTATCATCTTTCATAGAGATGCAAAGAGCGAATTCAGACGTCCATTGCCAGAAAAACAGCTGGATGATCGCACGATCTACTTGTCACGAGATAACTATGGGCCTTTGACTAAGCCAACTGGTATCATACAGCTTGTAGGTTTTGATCGTGCTGTTCCCACCACGCCGGGCGAGTTACACACAGGTGCCATTCAGAACAAGCTATACCGAGCACCGGAAGTCGTCCTCAACTCTGGTTATACTTATTCCGCGGATATATGGAGTCTCGGAGTCTTGGTAATACACCGGCAACTGCTAATGACAGTGGAATCGTGACTGACCATGCGTTATGACAGCTATGGGATGCACTCGAAGGCAAGAGCCTCTTCAGCCCTTTGACTTTTCCAGAAGTCGATAGGTATGACGATTCAAGACATCTTGACCAGATAACCGCATTACTTGGGCCCGCCCCCCCTGATATTCTATGTCAAGGTACAAAAACTCCGTTATTTTTTCAAAGTAACGGTAAGGTGTAGCTGTCTGATTTACGAATTAGTCACTGACAAATATAATCAGGCGAGATCAAGAGACCTGACCGTATACCTTACGATTTCAAGATTGACAGTACAATAACAAACATATCAGGAATCGAGAAGAATAGATTTATTAAGTTTGTAATGAGAATGCTGACTTGGGAGCCCGGTGAAAGAAGTACAGCTCAACAGCTCTTGGACGACGCGTGGCTATATGACGAACTTCTGAAGGAATGAGAAACAAGACCATGAAAGACTTGACGATATATGATATATCCAGGAATTATATTTGTATATTCTATAATTTATTAGGTAGTCTATTATTTTATTAGCATATAGCCGCTCTCTGGCCATTGAAAGCATTGGTATCGTCATCGTCTCTTTGCCGTCGTTGCGTCGTGGGTATAACTGCTGTCGATTCCATCTCTCCAACATTTTGCGGAATTCCAATTCATGCCGGATTGTCTTCGTTAAGTTCAGG
>JAAGWP010000280.1:0-24011 GCA_013266165.1 Fusarium graminum
AAAAGAAAGTCACCGGAAATTACTATGATACCTTACAGATGCAGCGCAAAAAGAAGGGTCCAGTTTGCGGGTGTTGGGCTTAGTACATGTGAGAAGACATGGCTCAAGACGGCGCATGTTTTTATCATGATGGAACGATCAATTATCCTAATATGTTAATCTAGACTTGAGCCATTTGCGATAGCTCTGAATAAAAGAAAGAATGAACAAATGATCAAAAGTTGTTTCAATAATTGTGAAGTAACTAATAGAATTGTCATGGTTTTGCTGATGGTCTCTCATCTAAACTTTCACATGATTGAACCCCTCAATTGCGACATGAGGTTAATTCTGAATGCGGGGTCCCCATCGGTCGCCGATGCCGGCGAAAGCTTCCATCAGGGTCCACATGAGCTTCGGATTGAGCATTACAAGTTTTTTACAGGAGGAAGATCAGGGTTGGATCTCATGGCCATTTGTCCTTTTGATCAGGCCAATTCGACAACATACCACCTTATCCTTATAACCACATCGTTTTGTAAAAATGTCTTGTGTGCTTCGCCGTAGTCCATGGACAGACAGTTCAGCCACTTGTCTCATCAGGAATACTATAGCAGTTTCAACCTCAATCTAGAAGCACGATCTAGAGGGAAGCCACAGAAACTTGATCATGTCAACCTGGTCTCCATTGAGATACAAGTAATCAAGCATAAGTGACCGTCCACCCACGCAGTGACGACACCAGCCGGAGCATATCCACCATTCCCTTTCTCTATTACTTTCTGATATACTCAATCCTCCTTGCCAACCAACATCCGATCGTCACACCAACAATGGTATTCTTCTCATCCCGTTGAAACACAAGTGTCCAGTCGCCAGGTGGCTTCGCATCCATACCTCTCGGGTTCGCCAGCGCCCAGACATCCCCTCCAAGATATCGCATAAACTGAGCCGGGCTCTGGCCCAGGAACCCATCAAATGTGCCAAACATCAAACCGCCTTGATCAACGCAGTGGAAGGTAGAGTCAATCTCCGGGGAGTAAAAGTCACCCACAAACACGGAATTATCTACGGGGGTGGTACTCGGTTGGAGACGTCTGGCAGTGATGGCTCTGTTCTCCTTCAGACGTTGGATCTGGAGGGTGTCGCCGTTGATCACAGCGGCCATTCCTTTGGATTCGCCGCGCTCGGGGTCTGTCAGCTTGACGGGCTCTACATAGTTCGTATAAGTAACCAGAATTTGGCCCTTGGTACCATGTGCCACAGTGATGGCGAGTTGAGTGCCCTCATCGAGATAAACACCCGGCCACGCGGGTGATGCATCAACTAGTGTAGGTGGTGGGGGCTTCTGAAGACCCAGGATGTTCATCACGATGTACTCAGCAAGCGCTGAAGCGTCGGCTTCATGATTGAACATGACCACCACTGACAAACGCTCCTCTGGCACCTGGGCCCTAAAGAGACGGAAACCACGTAGAGCACCTCCGTGACCAATTGCTGCTGCGCTTCCATATTCGACATGTGCCAAACCTTGAGAGTATGCCGAAGGGATACCATCGCTGAAAGTAGTAGGCTGGAAGATGGCTCGGTACCAACTTGTAGGATCGAACAAGCTGCGGTCCAGGAATGACTCATACGCAATCATGTCAGTAAGAGATGCAATGATACCCGCGTCACCGGCCCATTCAATTCGGTTCTCAGCAGGGACATAGCCTCGTTGCTCATCGCCTTCGTATCCAACGATTGGCGGAGGAACCTTTGCTGAGTCGGGGCATAGTTCCGCAGTCTTCATCCCAGCAGGCGTAAAGATGCGCTCCTTGAGCAGAGAAGCAAGCGACTCCCCGGTCGTGGCTTCAATGACCCGCGCCACGATGTTGTAGTTGGTGTTGCAGTAGGAGTACTCTGTCCCAGGAGTGAAGTGAGTAGACTTGATCGTCTTCATCATTGGTCCATTGTGCTCAGCCAGCGAGTATGGATCCTCGGGCTTTGCACCCCACAGTAGAGTAATAGCCCAGTAGTCGCGAATTCCAGATCGATTGTTGCACAGATCTTGCAGCGCCAAGTTGTTGTTCTTGGCGAGCTCGGGAAGAAGCTCCTTGAGCTTAGCTTCAAATTGCTCACGAACATTGCCCTTGGCAGCTAGAGTAGGGGTAGGATTGCGCTCAAGATCCACGACAAGAGCGCAGAGCATCTGTTTCGAGATCGAGCAGATGGGTATTTGTGTCTCGGTGGTCATAGGGATTCTGAGGTTGAAGTCAGCGTAACCCCAGACGCGGTGGTCGACGAGGGCTCCATCTGAGACCACGGCGATGGCGCCTCCTGGTCCGCGGATGCGGGAGGGGATAGCGCCCAAAACGTCCTGAACTATTTGCTTCGACACTGGCATTTTTTACTTCTTGTTTCTTATTCGTTTGGGTATGTTGTAAGTTTGCGGTTTGAAATTGATGCGGGGTTGTAAGATCCAAGTTGTGATTCTCATGTCGTAATTGGCAGGTGGGACAATCAACACTTCTGATACCAGTGACCTTGTCAATTAGAAGCCTAAAAATAATTGCCTACGGTCTCAGAAGAGTGCATCGCTCTTTTCTTACTGACGTCATAAACCTACTGTGGTATATGAAAAAAGATTCAAAGTGATGACAAACGGTATATGCATCATAAATCCATAGACGATTGTCTCGAAAAAAATAACAACACATCTTGGATGTGGTGGTAGAATATGCTATGTAATATGTGATGTGTTATATCCATCAATGCTTCATATACGTCCCAGCTCAATTCCCTCCTCCTCTACATACACCGTGACTGGTTTCATTACATGCCACAATATTTTAAACCCGCACCAAATCTGCTTCATCATTCGCCCTAGACTCCTCATGATCCCGCTATTCCCAGACCAACACGTTGTTGGCCTTGACTGCTGGTATAGTTTGGCCCCATGCCATTCCCGCCACCTGCTGTACCCGTACGCTCTCTTAACCTTCTACCCTCCATCAATCCTCGCAAGCCTCGCTTCTGAAGTCCAATCACACTACTTAGCTCGCCACTCCATACAAAGCTGTCTCTCTCGCCGATCTCTGACGAACTCCACTCCGATCCACTTTGGCTTGCCGTAGCAGATAGCTCATCACTTGAGGGTCTGTTGAATTGTTGTACGTTTGTGTTGAGACTGAGGCCTTCGGTTCGTGTCTGGAGGTCTGATGAGAAGCTGTCACCGGGCGTGTGTCCTAAAGAGAAGTCTGAGGTAGCCGTAGGTGAGCCGACAGGATCCAAAGCTCCGACAAAGAAGTTGGGGTTCAAGGACCCATCGATACCTCGACCACCGCCGGCAGCCATAGCTGTCGCATTGAATACAGCTGCAGCATTCCGACTGTCGAGCAAGGAGTGGAGGCGCTCAACTACGGCTTCTAGAAGCCCGTCTATTCGATACGGCCGGGCGATCTGAAGCAGCGAACAAAGGATTTGCGGCGTACAGAGAGGAGATGATTGTGGAGGGAGGGAACTGGTGTAGAGGAAGTGAAGCAGTGCCTGAATCGTGAGATAAGTGTGAGGCAGATATAGACACCGGGGTCGTGAGTTTGGTGGTAGCGAATGAGGTGTGGGCGCTGCGTTGATATTCGATGGGTTGGCCTCGTGACCCATGACACCTGTTGAGATACTCGAGGCCGCAGTGCTCGGAGGAATACCAGACGAGCCTAGCGACGAGCCTACAGTGCTAATCATCGATGCTGAGCTATCTGCAACTCTGGAGCTCGGCGTGATTGTTATAGCAGATGCGCGCAGAGGATTGCTGGAAAGACCAGACCGAAGCGTCATGGCATCGCTTCCATCCTGAGTCGCTGTGCCCTCCCGTAAAAGCTGCACAAAGTAAGGGCCCCATCGTCGGCCAACGATCCTCGAGTTGACCGGGATTCGCTCGCCGCCAATGCACAGAATATCCATATCAGCCAGCTCGCGTAGAGTAAACGACTTCTCTCCGAGTTCCTCGCTCGCCCTGGAATGGTATCGTCCACCCGCCGTGTACCCAGCCTTGCGCGCCAGACTCAATCCAGGCCCGGCATAGGGGCTGCTGGCCGAGATGAATCCCGAGAGTGGACTGGTCTTGCGGGGGTTATCGTAAAAGCCAAATGCTTCGAGTTCGACCATGCACACGTTGGAAAAGTTGATACGTCGATGATTATAGTCATCCACGAGACTTCTCTTCCGGTTACCCAATATCACAAAGGTGTTTCGACGATTCCATAAAACACCACGGTTCCAGCTGCCTTGGCTAAAGACGCTTCCTCCAGCATCGATACGGCTCCAAGTTAGCGTTCGTAGATCCAGAGCCCACAAGGCATATTCTTGTCGAGAAGAGGTGAGATACGTTCCACTGACGACGAAATGAGTATCAATAATCCCGCCGTTCGGAAATCGCAATCCTGGTGGTGAATAGTTGCCAGACATTGGTCTTTCTGTAAGAGTGCCGTCTGGCGACCGAATCTGTAGCTCCAATTTAACGTCCAAGAAATTGTAGTTGCAATAAATCAACATCGAGGCGCCTGGTTCCCGAGCTTCCTGGCTGATGCCACCTTCCTGGCGATACGTTCCGTTGGACTGTTTGCCGAGTTTGGAGGCCACCGCTGGAGGTAGAGGAGCAGTCACACTCCTGTATGCGCCCCAGCTCTTGTTCAAAGGTTGTGTCGAGGTCCATTTAAGACTTCGCAAATTGAATACACTGATCTGCTCAATGTAGTTGTTCCTTCCATCCTGACCACCAACAATTACCATCTCAGCGCCTCCTGATCCATCAATATTTATGCCAATTCGACCCTCGTTGGGGTTGCCGTTAGAAGGGTTATGCTGAAGAGCAGAGAGAGGTGCGCGATGCGAAGAAAACGAAGCGGCAGAAGGAAGGATGCAGGCGCAATGGGCGTATCGGCCCTGAGGAGGGTCTTGTGTCGGAATAAAGGTCCAGGCTTTGGTATTGACATCATAAATGTAGATATCGGACATAACGGTTATCTCAGGCTGTTGTTGGTCGCCGCCAGGAGGTTGATTGGGGGCTGGCGACATGCCACCGTAGCAAACCATCTTGGTATCGCCCAGGGCGCACATGGAGTGGAAGTATCGGGGTGGGGGAACATCGCCTGAAGTTTCCAATTTGGTCCAGTGTCGACGGATGAGATCCAGCTCGTACATGTCGGATGTCAAAGGGGCGGGTCGACTCCTGGACAGAATCCGTCCTCCAAATACATAGAGCTTGTCTCCCAGGATGGTTGTTGTAGCCCCCACCAGAGCATGGGGCTCACGTCCAGTAGTTCGGTGCACATTGCACATCAAACCGGATAGATGTGTTGAAGGGCCATTAGAAGGTCCGCCCACAGGATTTGATCGACCTTGTCCCACATTCGGCGATGGTCCAGCAGAAGTTGAGGTGCTTCTAGGCTTGAGGTTATCGCTGGGATCTTGGGAGTCATATCGGTGGGCGCTGCTCATGCTGTTGTTGGTTTCGTGGGCGCCATAAGAGAGCTGCGGTTGCGAAGCATTCATTGAGTCCATAGTGTTCGACCGACTACGCAGATAACTCTCTGACTTCGGAGGCGGTGTCGGTAGTGGTGACGTTGAAGGTGACGAATCTGGAAAGTATAATGCGGAGATCTCCCCCTCCGGCACACTGGGTAAATTGGGTGAAGTCGAGTCTATTGAGATGGTTGAATCTTGACAGGGAGGCGATCGCGGTAGGGGTTTCGAAAGGCTGTATTGAAGAGTCAAGTTTCGAACATGCTGAGCAGACGGTGTGTCGCTTGTGGGGGGGATCTGTACGCTCGAGGTGGATGAGTGAGCCGAATGTAAACTATTCGATGAGTTCTTTAGGTGCAGTCGTGAGGGGCTTCGAGAGAGCTTGACAGAAGGTAGCTTTCGAATGCCTCGATATACACCGGCGAGAAGGTCAGGAGTATACCGGCCGGTGGGCTTGTCGTCGGACACGAGATCGGGAAAGCGAGGGTCTTCGTTGCCTGTTGAATCCTGACGGATTGTTAGTTCTGGGGAGTCTACCATCGTGTCTGGCTTGAAGCTGCGTATGGCAACATGAGACGGCAAATGGAACAATGGCGGGGGAAGAGTGAAGCAGTTCGAACAAAGGGCTAACCGAATAGGAAGGAGAGGCAACAAGAGGTCCAAAAGATGGGAGCCAAGGCAGAGGATAAGGATAAGCTAATGTGGACTACCAACCCGACAGACGTTATTGCGCTGGAGATCGTGAGCGCGATCCGGTGAGTACGGGGTGTGCCGTCACCGCCAAAGATGGGTCAGGACAGGGCCAGGTGAACAGGACCAGGTGGGCGTGTAGGGTTAAGGAAGCGAACGCTGATCAAAACGTGGAAAGGACTGGAAACGGGGACGTTGTCGAAGGCCAAGAGAGACGAGATGAGGCGAAACGAGGAGTCCTGGGAGGCGGAAGAGCGGAAGAGTCGTGGCGGTTGAATGGTCGCGGGGGAAGAGGCTCCGTCTGGAGACAGGTCCGAGATAGTGATCCGAAGGAGGATAGGAACGACAGGGACGGTGCGGGACGGACGAGACAAGGGCCTTGCGGTGGAGGCAGGGAGAGAACAAGCAGACGGGGCAGAGGAGGCTTGGCTATGGATACGTACTGTGGTTTTGACTTTGGAGATTGTCGCTGCAAGGTAGACAGCATACGAGGTTCGAGGAGAGAATGTGACGATGCTCAGGAGGTTGGGAAGAGTGCTTGAATGCCGTATGTGGCCAGTAGCCGCGGAAGCGCACGTTTTTCCTCAAGTTAGTGCCTTTTTCCTTAGTGACTGACCGACATATGCCAGGGACAGAAGAGCGCAACAAACAACCACAGGGTCCGCGGGAAATCGACAGGCCCTGAAGTCGCGATGAAGAGATTAAGCCAATGCCATCCTTGGGTTTGGAGGTAGGGGAGACTTTTTGGCAGCTGAACGCACGGACCCGACGACAAAAGTTACCTCAGGAGGGGGTTTCGATTGACCTATTGCGGCCAGGGTTGTGACGCCTCCAGCATGATGGTAAGCGCATACATGTTTACTTCACATTATTTTAGCCAATTGTACGCCGACCGCAACATGTCTGGTGAAGAGTTTGTACAGCCCAAGTCATCTGCGGTCCTCTTCTCAAACCCATCACCGTTGAGCAGCTGTTGGTCCCCTATCGATTGGAACAGTGGAGCGGATCCGTACCGTGAACCAAAGTTTAACACCTCGTGGCATCGGTATCCCGGACGGAAAAAAAGGGCGCTTGGATACCCATCTGTCCTATCGAGATCGGCCATGACGACAAAGAGGGTAAGATGGGCGTTTCAGAAAGGAGGAGAGAATAATTGCCGGCATAAGGAGAGCAATAGTGCATGAGATATTCGGTCCATCTCAGGAGTGCCAACAAAGAGAGTTTATGCGTCTATGGAGTAGGGCAACATCAGACGAAGCGACCAATCAGCAGCACAGTTGGAGAAGCGCTGACTTTTAGGGCAGCAGGCTGAGTATAATGAATCACCTCCATATGGCTGTCTAGGTTAGCAGAGACCTAGAATCAAGGGAATGGCATCAAGGGGTAAATAGTGCTAGGCCATGACCGCATCCTTAGGTAAAAGGGACCAGAGCTTTAAATTAGTTTCCATCCTGCTGAATCTGAACCCGCCCCTCGGTTCCCCCTAGTCACGGATGGAAGTTGGTTGGCGTCCGGGAACCCCTGAGATAATTGACAGCGCCTAGAAGCTGGTTGGAAGCCCTTGTGCTTAGCTTCCTCAAGGCCAGACAAGGGGCCCCTGTTGAGCGCACCCGGTTCTCTGGGTTCATCCATATGTCATAATAGCACAAATATTGGTATGCATTGAAGGTGAAAGGATAGAATGATTAAACTGCACATGTTCTTAAGGGGGCCCAGCTGCTTTTTGAGCGCTCGTGCGCGGAGTATCAAGTTTCTTTACACCTCAACATGGATGACGAATACCCTGTAGTTGTCGTTGATACTAGAAGTTGTAAGGTGACTGACATCCATCAACCCAACCTCCGCCACCTACTGGGCATCGAGGTCGTGGCTGATACTTTCGATTTAGGCAACAACTGCGTACAATTGAATTGTCATTTCGTGACGGTGTTCTGGGGAGCTCACATTCCAGAAAGCACTCCTATATCATCGACCACAGTTGTGGATAAACGGCTTATCCGATTCTTTAGACGACCAAACGTCACAGCGTGTTAATTGAAACAAGCCATTGGCATTTCTTGTCGTCACAAGCGCAGAGGAGAAACAAAGCTTCACAGCATAGTTTAGGGCGGCCAGTTTATAGTCATGTTATCCGTATGTATTTGTGGTGACAAAGTCGTCAATCGTTCCGATCTCTAAAAAGTGAGAATCTTCTTATCGTCCTGGTAGGACCCGTTGAAAGTAATCTTGATGTCAAAATGAGTCCAGACTTCGTTACCGTTCCTCAAATACCATCTCTGCTCCCCCTTAGCCTTCTGGTAGTCGATGTCAAGACGCATCCCGTCTTTGATGTTTCCTTTAAGAACTCCGGCTTCGATGCCCATGTAAGTCGGTGTTATCTCGAGTTCGAGTGTATCCAGGTCAAGGTTGCCGGTATTTTTGATGGGACCATAGGACCAGTCGATGTTTCCACCAGAGGAATCCGTTTCCACCTGCTTGACTTTGTAACGGTCATCATCCGTTTGCGAAAGCTGGACAGTGGCAGCTGGATGGGAGCCAATCGTTAGCATATGAAGAAGAACTATAGAGTCGGATATGTCCTACCAGTAGTATCAGACATGATGAGTAGACAGAGAAGGATGAGGTTTGGTATGTGAAGATGTTGAAGGGGGATGATAGAGATAGTGGTGCAAGTTGTTGAGGGTTGAGCTTGAGATGGGAAGAAGTTATTCAGGCAAGGAGCACGGCATTTATACATAAGTAGCTGGGTTGATGATGTCGCCGTGCTTGTGCTATCCGTTAGTCTCTCTACCCACATATTGATCGCTCCAGACATACTGGGGCACGGAATATGCAGCTATAACTTGTTGAGAGAATGATCAAGTACATGACACCCATGAAGCCGAGGCACATCGATGACCGTGGTATGTGCGAACATCACTAACAACCAGTAAGAAACCTAAATTCAAGGTATCTCTGAGGCTTTTTGACATCTTCATTATAGCTACAGACTATCCTGATGTAGCGACTGCGGACTCATTCATCAAGGTTCTAGTCTGTGCTGTCCGGAGTTACGAAATTGATGGGAAAGGACCACAATTCTATACCGCGAATGGCACTCTGCGCGCCAGCGGAGTAACAACATTGGAATCGCTGGCATAGTTACAGGTCACTCCTATGATACCAGTGCCTCGCGATGACATTGCAGCAAGGCACTTGCAAGAGACCGCACTTCCGTCAACATGATGAAAGAGTTTCCGGATATTCGCATTCCGCTTGCTCACAGACGTCTCTGCATTAGTGTCCCTGCCGTGACCCAACCACATAATAACTCAAGACCCGCTATAGCTTGTATAAATGATAGACTAATGCTTTATATGGAGTTCAGCTTAGAGATCTACAGTCTCCCGCAGGATATAATCACTTCATTACCGACGCAGATGCAAGGGCGTTCTAAGCTTTATGACGATACAGCTAGGAGGTGAGTTGAACTAGCACAAACCCAGGTACCGAGATAACATGGTACAAGACGTGTCTATGTACACAAGTAGTAAGGATCTCGAAGGATAAGACCCGAAGTCTATGACGCCTAGTGTTAGTTTCCACAGGTCTATTGAAGACTACAGACCACAAGGGCGTGAAAAGGCAATTTCCGTTTCCAAGTAGGTAGATTCCGCTCAGCTGTCAAGATACATATGAGGCCACGGCAGATATGCGTCGGTGAGTCAATCCACATGAGAAGACGCCGCCACATATATTGTGGGTGGTTAACGTACTGCCGCTGTCTCTCACACCCTATGGGTGGCACATGCCACAAATATTGAGTGATAAGGGGTATTTTTTCACATCAGAGCTTGACTATGATCACATGGGGAGGCTTTGAAGCATGAGATACTACGATTGTACAGCTTCAGCCCTAGTCTGTACTGGTTTTGTTGGGATGCTCATTCACGTACAGCCGAATAGTGAGCAAACAGTTATGTCATGGAGGCCGTGCGCCACGATGTCAACATCATGTTACCAATAAGGCTTATGGGGTATACTGCAATAGGTGACCAATAGAGTCAATTATAAAGCGAGATACTCAGCGGTTGTTGTCAACAAGCAGCTGAAGGAGAAGTTATATCAAAGGCGGTCTAATCTACAAGTCGCACGCAATGGAGCTATGCGAGATAGGTCCACATTCGCTGACATCAGGGACACTGTCACATAACCATGACAGATGAAGCTCATGGTGGTTAATTGACATTGTGGATATTCTATTAGTATGAAATTATTCTATCCTACAGCTTCACCTTGCCGCCCTGCATCTCCTTCCAGTGCTTCTCCGTAAATGGAACATAACCCTCATCCTTGAGCCAATACACCTCACCCAGACTCTTGTCAGCACTAGGATCGACGCCCGCTTCTCGCAACGTGTGCTTTTGCTGCTTCATAGTCCCTGTAATCTGTCCGCCTCCCAACTCACTCACAATCCGAAGAAACAATGGCCTTGCATACTTTGGCAGCTCAGAACGTACATGCGTGGCAATCTCTTGCATCATCTCGGGCGTAGGGTCCGAGGCGAGATGTACTGCTGCACAACCCGCTCGCCCATCGTGATGGGGCAGAGTTACACCATAGACATTCGCTTCTCTGATGCTAGGGTGTTTACATAGCGAGTCACTCACTTCGGCGGTGGAAACGTTTTCACCCTTCCAGCGGAACGTATCACCGATTCGATCGTGGAAGTAAATGCGACCTTCACTGTCCCATCGTACGACGTCGCCTGTTCGGAACCACGTATCGCCTTTACTGAACACATCACGCATGATCTTGGCTTCTGTGGCAGCTCGATTGCCGTAATAGCCTTGGAAACGGCGATAGGGGTCGTCAGGAGGTAAACGGAAGAGCATCTCACCTGGTTCGCCGGTACGAGCTTTATAGCATCTCCCCGTTTGGGGGTTACGCCTAGGAAGATCGGTCTCCCAATCTACTTCCACAAGAACGACGGAGAAACTCAGGAGGAAGTTGTAGATCCAACCGTTACGACCGACAGCACCGGCGGAAAAGTCGTTCTTGCTTAGGTTGAAGGTTGCGAAAGTCCCTTCTGTAGCAGCGTAGAACTCGCAGATACCTTCCACACCGAATCGATCCTTGAACTCGTTCCAGATATCTGGTCTGAGACCGTTGCCAAATGCAACCTTGACGTTGTGCTTCTTGTCGAGGCATTCCCCTGTCTCGGGGTCGAATTGTGGTGGTGCAGAAACTAAATAGCGAAGGGTCTCACCCACGTAGAGGATGGATGTCGCTCCCGACGCGCGGACTTCGTCCCAAAATGTCTTTGTTGAGAATTTGCGACCCAGCGCTTGAGTGCTACCAGAGAGAAGAGTTGCACTGAAAGAGAATATTGTGGCGGATGAGTGATACAAAGGCATTGACTGGTCGGTTAGAACAGAATGCGACAAGATGGTGCGGAGACTTACGGAATACATGATATCACCCTTTGAACGGTCAAGCATTTGCTCAGACATTGTACCGCCAACGATTAACTTACCCCATGACACAATGGCAGCTTTAGGCATACCAGTTGTTCCAGAAGTGTAGATGAGAATTGCCATACTCGACAGGCCCTTTTCCTTTTCGGACCGTTCAGAATCTGGCGCGCGAACGGCTTCAGTGGCTGCGATTTGAGCTTCGACCTCCGGTGTATGAACGACAAAACGAATGTCCTTGAGCTCGTCGCGAACATCCTGACCGACATTCTCTTCGATATTGGGGTCCACAATACATAGCTTCGTCGTCGCAGCCTTGAGACAATGGACCAGTGACGCTCCAGAGAGGTTATAGTTGATAAACGCAGGCTTGGCACCAATACTCCAGAGTCCCAGCCATAGAAAGATATATGTATCGGAATTCTGAAAGTCCAGCGCAACGATGTCGCCCTTTTTCACACTGAGTTCCGTTTTGAGCCACTGACCATGACGCAGAACACGATCATAAACATCTGCGTAGGAGTAACGCTTACCCTCGAATATAAGCAGGGTGCGGTCGGAGGTAGAGGGTTTTGTGGCGATGGCTTCGAGGAGGTAGAAGAGATTGAGACGATCGGCCCATTGGCGATAGTACATGCGCGATGCGCCGACGGTAACGCATCGAAGAAGTAAAAGATCGTACCAGGTCGAAGAACGGGCGTTAAGGTAGGCCAGGGAGGCCGCAATAGCGGGAGCCGTTATCGTGAGGGGGACTGAAGAGTTAGAATAGACAAAAGCGAGGGAAAAGAGAACTTACGAGGCATGTTTGCACATGAAATGAATGTTGAAAGGAGGAAAGAAGAATGAAGTTGACGAATACTGAGTTGTTGACGTGGGCCGTGGCCTGATAAGGATAAGAAGTGACGACACTCTCCACTAAAGCACCGAAGTCCGATATTGGCAGTTCATTTGAGGCCGAGTTATTGTCAATGCATTGGATCACCAGTCGAGAGAATAGTCACGTTGAAGGGTGACGGAAGAGGACATGATTTAGAGAGATGTCATGTTCACTATAAGGTAATTGAGGGACGTACTTATACCTTGTGTTCACAGCGAGAAGCAAGAGAACTACCACGCGGAAGCATGCCATGATGCCTCGGCTACTGGTTACGGCGCAGTACATTTACACCACTTACATGCGTTGAGACTGAGAGGATGCGGGGACTGCGGCAGCATCGAGTCTCAATTAAGCTACAGTTTACTTGATGAAGCCAAACCGATCATGGCCCTTGAATGTTACATGACTAAAGAAAGATCGTCGATGGCGCTTGTGCATGTCCAATCGTTGGCGCCTAGCGATCTCATCTATAAGTACCTTGGGTGCGCACGGCCTTTTACAGGGCTGAAGTTGACCAGATCAGGAGACGATTTTTGCAACTTGTGTCCAATCTATGTTCGCAACAGGAAGAAAGTATAGGGTATTATAGCTTGTTACAATACACGGCTCGAGCTGCGATCAATAGTCAGTACACCGATAGAGCTTAGATGTTAGTATAAGCTCACAGTCCAACTTTTTGGCCATGTTCTGCCATTCACATTCAACTATCCTCACCGAATTCTCCTATTATAGATTCTTTGATCATTCTAATTAATGACCTCTCAAATAAAAAGGTATAACAGGTGCCAGGTGGAAATGGTTGCACCAGATATGCTCCTTAACAGCATTGTTCGTGATCGGCGTCGGCAACTATGCTCGCCGATCTCACGTGATATCGTGATGTCGTGTCTAAGCTAAGCTCCATCCCTCCACCAAGGACATCGAATCGACAGGGAGCTTTGATGAGATACTCGTCAACTCCCCCGCCTCAACCTTAAACCTCTATCTCTTCTGGACGGTATCATGGCGCCCAGCGACGTCAAAGACACGTCCGAGGCGCCGGCTGCTCCTACTCCGGCACAACTACAGCCGCCCCCTGAGAAACCCTCCGACATCTCAAGGAGAACCCGCATTGTCGTCTCCTTTTGGTTGCTTGTCCTCTGTCTCGGTGTACCTATCTGGTGGAAGACAACAACCATCTATCGCGCAAATCTCCCCCTCGATGAGATGATGCAATGGGCCGAGGGAAAGGTGAGATTGTATCTCTGACTGCGTTTGTTACTATGCTAATGTATGCTAGGCTTGTCGACCTGTCTTTCCCCTCCAAATCTCCATCAAGGCGGATGCGCTGCAGGAGAACGAAGCGCAGAACCTTGTGCGACTGACACAGCACGCTCTCGACGATCATAATGACTTCTCGGGCCACCATCTCCGTCTCCAACTTGCTTCAAAGGGTGCCTCGCCATCGCCTGCCGACGACGATTCGCATGTCGCCTTGACAATCCAACTTGCGCCGGGCGAGAGCAATTCTGCCTCTTTGGACCCCGACTCTGCCGTTCTCAACATTGCATATCCCTCCAACGCAGTCCCTTCCGCGTCCTCCTCCTCTTCCGCCCTTGCAACCTATATCGCAAACGAGCTTCAATCGACCTTTTCCGAGGAACAATCTATCATTTCGTACCTTCTATCGACATCATCAGCTCCCGATGCAAAGCCTCAAAGCTTGACTCCTGAAGTTGTCGACATGCTATCGAAGCGTACCACCCGATCCCTACGATATTCGCCTACCTATCACCTTACCTTCTCTCTGTTCACTGCAGGCGCTGTACCAAGTACGTGGGATATCGAGAACGCGATTGAGGAATACATGAAGCCCATGCTTGATGTGCTTGGACCGATCCACAACTTTACAATTGATACTCAGGTGCAGCTTTATGCCACACCGGGCGCGCAATCGCAGGTGTTGAGCAAGGAAGATCTTGCCTCTTTCATCAACGCTGCCGAATGGCCTCTATCGCCTTCAATTGCGGGTGCCCCGACTGTCAATTTTGTGATCTACATTGGTGACCAGCAGATCGGTCTTGATTCGGAGACAGAAACCGCACAGTCCTGGATGTTTCCGCAGTGGGGAAGCGTATATCTCTTAAAGCTTCCTGAGACGACCGCACACGTGTCTAGGGAGACCCTCAAGCAGCCGATGCTTACTTTCACCGGGCATTTGCTGTCGCTTCTGGGTACTCCTCAATCGGGATCGCTACCTTTGAGATTGTCCACACTGTCTCGCATTCGATCTGCAGACCTACTGCTGCGCGCTTCATCAACTCTGGGCTCATTAGCGAGATTATCGCTTGCCCTGCCCTCAATCTCGATTCCTCGCAGCGTTGCTGATGGAGTCGCCTCAACTATGGATCACCTTCAACAAGCATGTGCCAGCTTAGGCGCACCCTCCGGACTCTTGCACGCTAGAATCGCTGAAGAGGAGGCGGAGCGGGCGTTCTTTGAGAAGAGCATGGTTGGTCAGCTGTATTTTCCTGACGAGCACAAGATTGCAGTATACCTACCGCTTCTTGGACCAGTGGGCGTTCCACTGATAATGGGACTGATTAATGAATTGAAACGGTGGGCTCAGAAGAGGAAGCAAAAGGCTAAAGATGCCGGGGAGAAGAAGGCCCAATGATGATGCATGTTACAGTATAGAAGATAGATATGGACATTAATTTTGATTCTCAAGAATGTGTTACTGTAGATGTAAACGTATACTGACTTCTGCCAACAAATCATATAATGCATTTTGCAAAATTGCCCAAGGACCAAAGGTCCAATTAGACGGATTATGCTCTATTACTCCCTACCCCGTACGGAGTACGTAGATCAAAGATATACTCCGTACCCAGGTCACATTACGTAGTGCTGTAGCTACTTTGGCCTGTGATTATCCCGGGTCTCGGCTCAATTCCCCGTCTGTGCTCAGCAATTGACGTATCTCCTCCACAATCCCATATCATCTTTCCCATCTCGTACTCCTACATATTTACACCAATCCACCCCAATTCACCAATATGTCATGACACAACCAAGATGCTTCCAGAACCTACACTCACGCTGACCCTCCCCAGCATCCACGACGGTCTGACTCTCGATTGTCGCATCTACCATCCTTTCTCGTTATCCGCGAGTCCAAAAGCGCCGACATGGTTGAAACACGCTGCTGTCGTGGCCCATCCGTATGCACCTATGGGAGGGTGTTATGATGATCCTGTGGTCGGAGCTGCGGCTGCGCAGCTTTTGCGCAAGGGATTCTTGGTAGGAACTTTTAACTTTCGGTATGTTCTTTTGTGCCTGCAGTGGTGATTGAGTACTCATGGTTGTAGAGGCGCACATGGTTCCGCAGGACGGACTTCATGGACTGCGAAACCCGAACGAGATGACTTCGCGACTATCGTCGCATTTGTTCTACATTATGTCCACCATCTCGATCCTTTCCGACCACATTTGGATAGCGTTCTACAAAGCGAGCCTCCGACGCCGACGAAATCTGAACCGCCTATTAGTTTAGATGCGGCTATCACCTCAGCACCTCGAATACGACCTGTTCTATTGATGGGTGGCTACTCATACGGTGGCATGATCGTTACGCAGACACTACCTCTAGATGCGATTCTCCAACCATTTATATCCCCCATCGCTGGCTCAGATGCGGCAGAGGTTCGCCTACGAGCTGCGCACCTCGCCGAGCAGCAGAATATCATCCTGGGAAGCGCCCGCGCAGCAATGGCGGAAGGGTCAGCAAGAGGGAGGAGTAAGCGGGGTGTCAGAATAGGTGGCGATGAGGGGGGAAGTCCACGCCGCAGTCAGTCCAGTGCCAGAAGGAGCTTTTCATTGGATGACGAGAAGTTCCGTCGAGGTGTACATGACTTCATTGCAAAGGCGAAAGTAGGAAGGCATTCTCGAAACGTGTCGCACAATCTGGCGACAAGTGTAATTCCGCCTGAACCAGGGGAATATCTTCCAAGGATTACAGATCTCACCATGCCAAGGCCTGCTTACCTCATGATCTCGCCTCCGCAAGGTTTCGTCTCACATCTAGCGACGATGTCCCTATTGCCATCAGCACTGGTGAAGCACAAAGATCCGCATGGCGTGGCCGCAGAGGAGAAGTTGGTGCGAAATCCTTCGCTAGTTGTTTTTGGAGACCAAGATGGGTTTGCGCCAGTTACAAAGTTTAGGCAGTGGACGTCAAGAATGGGGGGGAAGGCAGGATCAATGTTCAAGGGAATAGAGATCGAGACGGCGGGGCATTTCTGGATTGAGGAGGGTGTTTTGGAACAGTTGAGGGAAGCTGTTGATGATTTTGCTGATGAGTTACTCATTGGGTAGGGTTTGCCTACGAGCGAGCGTTTTGAATGGTGTTTTGAAGTTACTTGGACTATGCAATGGTCAATTAGAGCTCGACTACTATGATTCGAAGCCAAGGTAGCAATTACGACTTATGAACTAGAAAACACAACATGATGTCATGTGTCTGCTGGGGGCGGGATCGTACCAGTGACTTAACCCCCTATCTACCTGTTAAGAACACATGACTTGAGATTGGGTTTCCCATAGGCAAGACTTTTACGATTCATGGATTGCTCTACCTCTCAATTTTCTCAAGAGCGATTGCAGATAGGCTACGAGGATTAAGTCAGTAGAAACGTCAACTTCACCAAGTGACTGCTGTTACCCCAAGGCTTAGATAAACGTAGGCGGGTTTAAACGAATAGTATTAGATCGTGTGGTAAGTTAGTTGAACTTATCATAAAACTTTGGTATCTTGGACTATTTTCAGTTCAGAAAACACGGATTCCTATACCTAATCTCGGTGCTCAAGCTCCTGCTCCTCAGCCTTCTCAACCCGTCGCTCAAGATCCTGGCCAGCGGCGAATTTGGTGCTGTCCATCAGAGGAACAAACAGGGGAGCCTCGGTGAAGAGGTATCGCATCTCTTCGAGGGGACGGTTCGCGGTTTCCGGGAGGATGGCCCAGAAGTATAAAGCGTTGGTGAAATTGCAGACCTGTGGAATGTAAGTAAGAATAGAGGAAGACTTGTGAAAGACAAACTTACAATGAAGAGGATGTACCATCTCCAACCGATACCGGTCTTATCGTCGAGAGCAACAGAGGTAGTCTGACCGATCATGGTGTTGAAAGCAAAAGACATCATGGTAGCCACTGATACACCCTTGGCACGAGTCTTCATGTCAAAGATCTCGGCCGGGATGATCCAGGATAGAGGTCCGCAGGTGGCACTGAAAGAGAAGTTGTAGACCCAGGTGACAACGATGAAGCCCCAGCCTGCTGCGCCACCACCGGTGCTCTCGGCGCCGGGAGGGAAGCTAGCGAGAAGAACAGTAGCAATGATGAAGGTGATGCAGTTGAGAATGTTACCGCTGATAAGGGGCCAACGACGACCGGTGCGGTCGATAACGAGCATACAGATGAACTGCGCTACGAGAGCGATGACAGACGAAATCATCTGGTAGCGGAGTGTCTCATCGCCCTGAATACCAATCTTGGCGTAGATGGCAACGGAGTAGTACTGGATAGCGCTGACGCCGGTCATTTGAGCTGCAACCTGCACGGAGATGGCAAGCCAGAGACGGCGGAAACAGGACTTGTCTGTAAAGAGCTCACTGTAGCTCTTGGCAGAGGCCTCGTGCTCAAGAGCGAGACGTTCTTGGATCTGATCGAACTCGGCTCGGACCCAAGCGTCGTTCACATCACCGTGCGCGTGAAGCTTGGCAAGTGTCTGGAGACCCTCCTCGGCGCGACCGTGGTCAATCAACCAACGAGGAGATTCGGGGAAGAACAGAATAAGAGCAGCGAGGAACACGGCGGGGACGTTCTGGATACCAAGGGGAATACGCCACTGGCCGGAGTTATCGTCACCGAGACCGGTGTATGTTCCGTAGCCGATGGCTGTGGCGACGAGGGCACCGATGCCGAGCATGAATTGTTGAAGAGATGTGACGCGACCTCGGATATCAGGATGGCAGAGTTCACCTTGGTAGACGGGGACGATCATGACGAGGAAACCGACGCTGAGTGTGTTAGTTGAGGTTCTTTGAGGGTAGTATGATGGAGGACTTACCCAAGACCGGCAAGGCAACGGCCTGCATATAGATAGTTGATATGATCAGCACCTGTCTGTAATCCTCCACCGAGCAGAAAGATGAGAGCTCCGATCATGATGGTCCATTTACGACCGAGACGATCACCAGCGTATCCAGCGAACATGGCACCAAAGAAAGCACCGCCCGTGAAGACGGACACCACCGCACCGCTGCATCGTGTCAGTCAGACACTCGAGTAAGAGAAGGAGGAAAGCGTACGTAGCATTTGGATCATCTCCGAATTTGCTCTTGAAGTTACCAGAGGCAATCACCTCGGCAATAACACCAAGATCATAACCATATAGGAGGGAGCCCAGCGAGGCAAAGATGGCCACGAGGAACTGATACACTCTAGGAGGGAGCGCCATGATGAATAGATGTCTACAAGACAAGGCAGATGAAGAGCAAAAAGGGGATCTTGGCGATCAACTGCTGTTTAAATATATTTGCATGGCTGTTGTATGACAGGGTTCTGTTCCGCGTACCCGAAGCTGAAGGAACGTTTGTCATGGTCCGAGTATTGATGCATGGAACTTCGGATTCATCACCAACGGCTTTACTTCCGTCCTCCGGGGGAAAGAAAAAAAACAAGTTTAGGTCGGTCTGAGTTAGGCTCGCAATCAACGTCCCATGGGGAACGATAACTTTGTTGACCCAAAAACTGGAGTTCGCCTAACTGTTCCCCACGGGGTGGAGTCCCCAGGTTATCATGCTTGTGAATGTGATAGTATGGAGTATGGACGGCGGAGTGTCCTGTTGATACTGGAGGCTTGTTGGTCGGAGATTATCAGCTCTGGCCATTCCGATTGGAGCGCGCCTTTGCGGCTCTCATGCGTCAAAGAGGCTCTGGTCAAGAGGATCACTTTGGGGGAATTGTTGTATTGGCGCGCAAAGTCACAGTGGAGAAGCTGATGTTAGCTCCGGACATGAGTTGCTGTGTCCGGCCGAGAGAAGAGGTCTCGTGTTTAAAACGGCAAACACGAAGCGCACCAATCACTGGCAGAAACGACGCTTAGGAAGCGCGCGAACCAGGGGGTCTATCTCTATCGACAGGGGGTTCGTAGTGACATCTGTAGCGCCTGGCAGTGACAGGTGGTTGAACATGAGATGAGGGGTTCGTGGGAAAGATTGAGATGGGGGGAAAATGAGGGACGAGACATAAATTGTGGTTTCCCTTCTCTATTTTCTGTTCTCTACATCTCATAAACTTGTCAATTGAGGGTTGTATACTCTCAAAATTAACAATGGCTACGTTTACTCGCATTGCTGACGATGAGCGTCCCTCCATCACGGTAGACCCCACTGCCGTTATCTCCAAGATCGAAGATAACATCTATGGAGGTTTCACAGAGTATGTCTCACCCTCCACACCCTAACCTTCACCCTCACCCTCACCCTCACCCTCACCCTCGTCAACCATGCTGACACCTCATCCCTAGGCACATGGGTCGCTGCATCTACGGCGGCATCTACGACCCCGGAAACCCTCTATCTGACGAGAACGGTTTCCGCAAAGATGTTATTGAGGCCATGAAGGAGCTCAACTGTCCTGTTGTGCGATATCCAGGAGGTAACTTTGTTGCGACATATCACTGGCAAGACGGCGTTGGACCTAGAGAGAAGAGACCTGCTAGGTGAGTTGTCCTTCTGATTGTGTATGAATGTGCAATTGACCGTTGATAGACCTGAACTTGCCTGGATTGGCACCGAGAGCAACGAGTTTGGCACGGATGAGTTTCTCAAGTGGTGTGAGGTTGTAGGCACTGAGCCCTATTTCTGCCTCAACTTTGGAACTGGTGAGTCTTGACATGGCAGTCATCATCTATCAAGCAACATACTAACTGTATCTAGGTACCCTCGACGAAGGTAACTCTCACTTCCCATCTCCCGCGACGTAAAATACTGACCCCTGCAGCCCTGGGATGGGTAGAGTACTGTAACTCCGACAGACCAAGCTACTACGCCAACCTCCGTCGTCAAAACGGCCGTGAGAAGCCCTACAATGCACGTCAATCCCTCATCATTCTCATCATCACGAACTAACAAACTCGCAGGTCAAGTACTGGGCTCTCGGTAACGAGATGTGGGGAGCTTGGCAGGTTGGCCAGATGACAAAGGAGGACTACGCAAAGAAGGCCTACCAATGGGCAAAGGCCATCAAGCTGCTAGATCCCAGTGTCGAGCTGATTCTCTGCGGTGAGACGGGCCACAGCACATGGGACTCGTATGTCATCAAGGAGTGCATCAAGTTTGATATCCACGGACTGGGTGGAAGTACCACTGCTAGTCTCATTGACCAGCACAGTATTCACATCTACACTGCTAGCTCAGATCACTACAAGAACGCTACTGGTACGTACGACTTACTTTTTACCCAGACACACGCTAATTGAGGACAGCCCCGAGATCTGCTGAGCGTGCTATTGAGATCGCAGCCGGTCTCATCGATCTCGCCCGCATTGAGAACAACGTGCCTCCTACCGTCCGTCGACAAAAGATCTGCTTCGACGAGTGGAACGTCTGGGACCCTGAGCGTGCACCCGGTGAAGAAGGTGCAGAAGAGAAATACAACCTCTCCGACGCCCTCGCCGTAGCCATCTGGCTCAACGTCTTCATCCGTCAATCCAAGCACATGGGCATGGCCAACATCGCACAGAGCGTCAACGTCATCTCTCCCCTAATGACGACAAAGGACGGCATCCTGAAGCAATCCACATGGTGGCCCTTGTTGCTGTACAGCAAGTACATGCGCGGTTCCACCATTGCTGTCAACCTCCGCGGCGGCGAGTACCTTGGCGACACACAACCTGCCTGGATCAGAGGTACCATCGAGACACCGTGGTTGGATGTCAGTGCGGCGCTGGACAAGGATGGTGTTGTGAACCTTGCTGTGGTGAATATTCACCAGGACAAGGACTTTGAGACGGAGCTTAAGGGACTCACTGCTGGCAAGGGGGTGGAGGTTCATACCGTGAACGGTGCGGATGTCAAGGTTGTCAACACAGCGGAGAAGGAGGAGGTTGGAATCAAGGAATCTAAGTGGAATGGCGAGGGCTTGTTTACGTTCCCCAAGCACTCGTTTACTTTGCTACGGTGGAAGCTGTAAGTGGCTAGCATATACATCACAATATAGAAGATACATCAATACGTGAACCTTTTACTGCATTCATGAAAGCTGCGATGCGACGAGAAAAACATAATTCTCCGGTAGGTCAGCCATTACGTCGGGTAATTCTGTGCCTTATACCTATACATCACACACCGTTCGCTATTTTGGAAGGTTCCTTGACCTTTGCAATTCCGGAACTCTCCACATCGCCCTCAGAGGTAGTACCAGGCTTGTTCTCCGCTTCATCGATAGAAGCTTTATCTGTCTCAGCCTTGGTCTGCTTGATACGCTGCTGTTCACCAACCCAAGCATCTACAGCACTGACAGCACCAACCGGATCATCCTGATACATCAGTAGATACCCCTGTAGAGCCGCAGGACTGAACATCAGCTCAGGAACCTTTTGTGCAAATTCCCCAGCGAGAGCATCAATAGAATATGTTGTAACGAGGGCTTTTCCCGAGGTTTTTGCTTCTTTCGCTCCAACATCGTCGTAAGATGTTCCGTACATCAGCTTGAACAGCTGAGTCGTCGTCTCAGAGGATGCCAATCCAAATTCGACGGAAAAGTCAACTCGGCCGGGACGCAACAGAGCTGGGTCGATGTTTTCGACATGATTGGATGTCATGACCAGAACTCGACCCTCCTGTGCGCCTACACCGTCGATTACGTTGAGTAATCCAGATAGAGAGATGGGCTCTCTCTGGGGCTTTGGCGAGCCGTTCTCTTCGGTCTTTGTCTTTCGCTTGCCAGTGATGCCTGCTGCATCGATGTCCTCTAGCAAAACGAGACAGGTACTTGGTAGATCGCGGAACAGCGTGGCTAGACTGTCTTCAGTGAGGTTGGGCGAACTAAGGCTGATCATGTAGATGTTCAGGCCCATGAGCCCAGCGGCTGCAAGAGTTAAACTTGTCTTTCCAGTGCCTGGTGGGCCAGAGAGGAGGTAGCCCCGTCGGTAGGGAATTCCTCGCGTCGCATACCAATTCTTGGTGCGAGGGTTCAAGTAGCGCGAGAGATCTTTGATGAGACTCTGCTTGAGTGCTTCGTCCAGCGCGATAGTCGACATGGGTCGCGTGGGCTTGGACATACATTTAGTCCAGGTGAGTTCATTGCCGTAGGCCTTGACAGCACGGAAGATGCTTGTGCAGCCGCGCTGCTTCTCGAGGTACTCTATGCGCGCATTGTAGATGATGCGCTTGAGCACACCAGGATTTCGGCCAAGGCAGGAAATCTTGACCTTTTCGGATTTGCGCGCAAAGAGAGCTGGCTCAGAAGATTCAGCAGATCTTGTAAATGCGATAAAGCGGCTTTCGTACATGAAGAGGTGCGTGCCAATTGAAGGCGTCCAGTGAAGAGGGCGCGCATTGTAGAGGGATATCTTTGATTTCAAAACATCCAGACTCTCACTATCGCCGATGTTATCGTCAGCAGCTTCCACATCGCCGTCGTCCCTGGATGTTTCAGGGCCTAACATGAAAGAATCCTCGCTGCTGGTGGTGCTGGACGCAAGAAGGCGATGGTCATTGCGCGAAAGCTTGTTGTTTTTGGCGACCCAACTCATGACATAGGTAAAGATGTCATCGTCTGCTTTAATCTCGACGCTTGAGACGAACTGCGTCTTGAGGGAATCTCCTGCTACTTGGAAGAGAAACGGCGTGAGGTATAATAGGAATGCGACTGAGGGGAGACTTGACGAGGTGGGAAAAAGAGTCTCTACGAGGCCGACCATGGAGCCGCGGGCCCAGGGACTCTTACTACTTGTTGAATTTGAGGACATTGTGAAAAAGATGATGTCTCGGGGAGAGTGAGAGGGGTAGAGGTCTCTTTATATCTTGTAAGACTGTAGAGTAGTTGGTTGTCATTGGGATGTTACTGCGCCGCATTCAATTGTTTCCCTGTATACGTCTCTTGGGCGGTTGAAAGGCGGCATCAGGCGCACCATAAGAGGCAGCCGCTACAACTGCCGACCACTCGGTTTACGTGGACCTGCAGTAAGAGATTTACCATTTATCTGCTGTATTTATGACTGTTCATGTTGTGCTTACTTACATACCCAATCTACCAATCTGGTTCGTCAACTTTACGCTACATCCCTGCTATTTGTCGTCTCACAGGCGGCAGGATCGACAATTGTACAGGTCGCAGGGGTTGGAAATGTTTAGTGCGGTAGAAGCCCCAGATTTCTTATAGTAAGCAGAAAATTATCAAAATAAATATTTATATTTTCTATAGTCAGAACAAGATCAAATACTAGATAGAGACCTCTCTAAC
>JAAGWP010000281.1:0-104077 GCA_013266165.1 Fusarium graminum
TGATTTGGCCGACAAAAGGAGCTTTCGCGTAAATCAACCCACTAAATGATACCCCAATGACCTAACGCGGGCATCCGACTGGCCGGACCTTTCACGCCGGATCCTTCAGGAACAACACCAATTTCGACACAGAGAGGAAGCCCGCTTTTCTTCCAAAGCTTGGACACCAACGGAAAGATCAAAAACAAGTAACGCAAAGTCTATAGAATCATCAGGTGGAGCGCACGTCATCATATCATCACTCTGCAATACGTCGCCGTCGATGCTCCGGTCCGATTACCTCATAACGGTGTTGAAACCAAGGTTTGATCTGAGATTAGATCATTTATATAGTTTATGTGAACCAATTCTCAAGATGCGCCTTTTGGACAACATCAACGTACATCATCCAAGACGAAAATATGGCGGACCTCAAATCATATTTGCAACAGCTCGAGAGAGACTTTACCATTGACACGGCAAAGCTCAAGCATATTACCAAACATTTCGTCAATGAGCTGGAAAAAGGTATGCCTTGATAAACAGGCAAAACGGATTCAGTGGCTGATGAAAAATCCAGGTCTTGGCGTTGAGGGCGGCAGCATCGTTAGTGCCAACTCCATCTTAATCACTGGCTCACACTAACATCAACAGCCAATGAACCCAACCTGGGTCACAAATTACCCAACAGGCAATGAGGAGGGGAAATACCTAGTGCTAGACCTTGGCGGAACAAACCTTCGCGTTTACTCCATCGAACTTACAGAAGAAAAGTCTGGCTTCAAAATCAACCAGGTTCAGCACAAGCTGCCCAATGAACTCAAAACTGGATCCGCAGACC
This sequence comes from Fusarium graminum, assembly GCA_013266165.1. Taxonomy (NCBI): domain Eukaryota; kingdom Fungi; phylum Ascomycota; class Sordariomycetes; order Hypocreales; family Nectriaceae; genus Fusarium; species Fusarium graminum. Next base: position 821 of record JAAGWP010000281.1, read on the forward strand.
AACTGTGGGACTTTGTCACGGAAATCCTAGAATCCTTTCTGAGAGACGCAGGCTTCGACTCCAACGTCACCACAGATTTGAGTTTTATCTTTTCATTTCCCACGACCCAACGGACAATCGATGAAGGAATTTTGCAAAGATGGACGAAAGGCTTTAATGTCGGTGACAGCGAAGGTCAAGATACTGCTGAGGCACTAAGACGCGCCATCGCTAAGCGAGTAAGTCAATTCAGCCTCATAAAATGACACCATCGCTAATGATTACAGAAACTCCCACTCAAGGTCTCCGTTGTAACAAACGACACAACCGCAACGATGATAGCCTCAGCGTACCTCAACTCAGACACCGCCATCGGTTGTGTTTTCGGAACAGGGTGCAATGGCGCCTACATCGAGAGAAGTCCGGCAATTCACAAGCTAGCCGACCAGAAGCTGCCTGCAGATAGTTTCATGGCTATTAATTGTGAATGGGGTGCTTTTGACAACGAGCATGCGGTTCTGCCCTTGACTTCCTTCGATATTGCCATTGACGATGATTCACCCCGCAAGGGACAGCAGGCTTTTGAGAAGATGGTCGCCGGGTTGTATCTTGGCGAATTATTTCGCTTGATTATACTTGATGTCCACAAGCGATACCCGGAGTCCTTCCTCAAAGGACAGAATATGGAGAAGCTTCGAGAGCCCTATTTTATGGATTCCTCATTTCTTTCAGCTGTCGAAGAGTACGTTACTTACTCTACCGAAAAGTTTAATGAGTTACTGACATTAAATATAGGGATACATCAGATCATCTGAAAGACGCACATGATATTTCCGTCTCAACGCTCGGTGTATCGCCCACATACGAGGAGCTGAAGTTTATGAAGGAGGTCGCGACCCTCATTACCATCCGAGCAGCTCGCCTATCAGCCTCAGGCGTTGGAGCGATATGCAAAAAGAGAGATCTCAAGAAATGCCATGTGGGAGTCGAAGGATCTTTGTTTGAGAAGCACCCCCACTTCAAGCGGGAATTGTCCAAGGCCCTGGGTGAAATCTTGGACTGGGATGAGACTTCAGCGGGGAAGGATAATGTCGAGTTCATGCTCTCGCCAGGAAGTGGGGTTGGAGCAGCTGTCATTGCCTCAACCTTGACCCGGAATTGAAACAATAAGATGATAGACTACTAGAGACGGTTAAAATGGTAAGATAGATTTGTTTAACGTGTATATGGATAGAATAATGATTGGAGCATCATGGTAGCAAGATGATTATCTGCAACTAATTCCCCCTGCTGCATCGCATTCCATACTATAACCAGTAACATTTATTGTGAGTTTAAAAAGGTAATTCTGTTCCTTGACCTGTAATACGGTTTCGTGTGGCGAATGTACAGATCACGCAGCCCCGGAAGGAAGAAGTGCGTCGATTGGCTTGCCGTTATGTCTGTCACCAGACTTGGGTTCATAGACCTGACTGATCGCTTCACCGGTGTTGAAGTCGGCTGCAACTTCCACAACATATGAGTTGCAGTTGACGTGGAACAGTTTATCGATGGTAGTGGTAAACTGTCTATCCCATATTAGTCTCGTTGTAGTTGATTGGACAAAGGATAATTTCTACCCTTGACCAAATGCATGTAAAGCACTGTTCGCATAGTTAACGATTACATCTACCTGTAGACTGACAGTCTCGTTATCTACCGCCAACAATGTGTATAAATTCTGGAGGAACTGCGAAAAAAGGGTTAATTTCCGGTATGCCACAAATTCCTCTCTTCCAGCCACCGCGCTGTTCTCACCTCTTTCATTCACCACCACGTGCTCCCACGAAGCACCAACAGGGAGAAATTTGCATCGAAAGCTCTATATACTCGACCACTTTTGCCGTTAGGAGCTCAACCTGTTGGCCCATCTGGCGTGGAGACGATGGAAGAGAAGCCAGTTCTGAGGTCAAGGCGGAGGAGGGTTTGAACTCTGGGGCTCCAACACCCCCCACATGATTGTGTCTGGAGAAAGATCCTCCATACTGGCCCCAAGGCAGGCCGGGAAGAGGAGAGTTTGGAAAAGCGTGATAAGCATGTTATTTCGCCGATGAAAAGTGTGCGTTTGTGACCTTGGCTCAGCCCTCTTTCACGATTCAGGGAGGATAACGATTATATACTGACGAGTTCTATGATTGTTCGCTTGTGCGAGTCAAATTAGGTATTGCCTCGCTTTTCTCCCTCGTGGACGGTTTCTTCACGTAAGATAAATCGATACAGGGTAAGCTAGCAGATAACAGAACATCTCCCCGTTAGCGTGATGTCCCAGCAGATATCTAATGTCATATATCAGGCACCTGGCTAACAGTCGTTCTGGTTATCGTGTTAGTCTCTGATGTACCTACGTACGCCATTACAAGGATTGAGCGAGGGTTGGTGAGACAAGAAGCTGTGCTGGAATGATCACGTAACAAGCCACAGTCCAATCGTTGCGCCTCGCTCAGTCGGGCGACTGGTCAATGGGACAACGGAAGTCTTACATACTTGGCGCTTCGGGTACTGTCTTTGATGAGTCCGTCGCAATGCATTTCCTCATTTCATCATACAAGCTCCTATCGACCAGCACATCATGGCAAGTCTTCGTTCTACAAACAATGAGGGTTGTTGATGACTTTTTGTTCCGTTGTAGTCTGCAAAGCCGCACCTACTATTACTATCTTCTCGAGTATTCTCAAGGGCCATCTGCGGTTGGAAATAACTGTTCAGAATTTGTTTGCTCATAAAGCCCGTGCCGACCTACGATTTGAGTTTTCCTGCCCCAATCAACAGTTTACGGCGTGAGGTGAGACAAACCAGCCAATAGCACGCCTCAATTTCCATCAGCGAGTGAACACTGAGCAAACAAGAAGAGAGTGTTTCTCTTTGATGACGACCCCGCACCTAGGACAACCACCTCGTTCCCCCAGATCTTGAAATAAGCAAATCTATCCAGTCCGCAATGTTTTGTGCCTGGAGGTTGCTCCGGATACCACAGACCTTTGCTTTTAGCTTACAGCCTCTAGCAAGACCTACACAGATTTTTAGCAGATTAAACTCTACAGGCGTTCCCGACGCGAATACAGCCGTAGCCCCAGAGCAGCGTCCGGCATGGACAAACAAACATGGCGAAAAGGTTTCCCGAATACTTTCCATCTCTTACCGTCGCTGACCATGGTCAATCAGATCGTCTGGAATAATGAATACCCTCCACGAGGATACGGCTTCATTGAAACAGGGAATGCGCCATTAACCCGGCTAATTCGAATTTGTGCGCAAGAATCAGGCATGGAAATTCGTGCAGTCGTGAGTAATTATTTGTTCGGGATAAATGACCCACGGCCCTTGACTTATCGTGACAGTATTACACGAGAAAAGGGAATGGATTCAAGCATGTTGGATTCCATGCACCGAAAGACGTTATCAACGAAGCGAGGTCTAGATTTGAGATCAAAATGACTGTAGCCTTGAAATTGTGGTCAACAAAAATAGACAAGAAGTACCCATACATGCCTGCCGGAGATAAGGCCAATATTCGGCGTGATTGGATGACCCTTCTAGCAACTGGCATCACTGACCATCAAATAAGGAGATATGTCCTGACACGTTACACAAACTATGACAAACTCTTGGAGGCAGATGCACGGAAAGACACGATTTTGAAGGCGCACGTGAAGGCACTCGAGAAGTCCCAAGAGATTCTAAATGAATGGACCGGTAGAGGGGAAAGGATTTAGGAGAGGTTGATAGTCACGGCGTTGGAGCCTCCTGTGATTTAACTACATACGTTCTGTCCGAGATAGCATCAATTAGGACCAACGTAATACGTGTTCCGGCATGACACTCATTTACTATTAATGCCTATACTGATGTCTAAATCTGTAAAGTAGCCTCTCGCACTCTGGTGAATTCTATAGATGATAGAGAAATAGCTGGAGAGTCCAGAGTCATATCAGCTGATAATGACTTCCGCCTCTATGGGCATGACATGGATGGGACATCATTCTAACAAACAACTCTAGCTCTATTCACTTTTCACAGTACATTGGACCTGCATCAAAACTCCTTGATTCTTTGACTATTACTGACCTAAATATTGAGGAAATCGACCCGGGCTTCCAATACGTGCGTGAAACCTGGTGGCTGGTATCCATCCGCGTTCCGTACTTCTTCGTACTCATGAATGCTTCTTACGTCTCAATCAGTGCGGATTGGCATCGCCGTTCACGAAGCCATTGGTCTGCTCTTCGCACCAGTCCCAAAAATCCATCGCGATCCCACTACCACCATCATCCTTCGAGTTCAAGCTCTGCAAAAGATCCTTCCTTGGATTCGGATGCCATCTCCCCCAAGGAATACCATACCTTCCACCATCTTCGAACGTTATATTAGTGCTTACTCCAGCCCAAAGCTCCGAATAGGCTCCTCGCTTGGGTGGATGCAAGAAGACTTTGTTTGGCACTCTAACAAGCCAAGGCACACGGTCCCAGATGTTGGTGGACAAGTTACCCGGGTTTTGACAGATGCAAAGAACCCCATCATTGCGCCCACGACGATCGAATTCAGAGGCAAGGAACCAGTTTGCTGTCTTTGAAATGGTATAGTTTCGTGTTGGGTCTTTGGACTGGTTTCCAGGAGTCAGCTCAGTCAACGGAACACCTCCCGGTGGAGCCATCATGTCCATCACACCAGAGCCTGTGAAGATGACTCGTGTCGATGGTCCAGGATTGCTACTGGCTGTTTGTTTCAGGATTGGAAGTAGAAGCTTGGTGAGGAGGAATGGTGCGAGGCAGTTGATCCCAATGTGAGGTTCGTGTCCTTGGGCCGTGAGTTCGTCATGCGGTGCAGCACTGATGCCTGCATTGTTCCATAACACATCAAGGCGAGTTTCCTGTGCCAAGAAAGCAGAGGCGCATGCTGTCACAGAAGCAAGATCAATGAGATCGATGTGTAGAGTTTTTAGGTCCCCAGTGCTTTCAGGGTGGGCAGCCTTGATGGTCTTGATAGTCTGTGCTGCTTTGGCGGCGGACCGGGCGGGGAGATAAACCGTGCCTCCCTTGGCATAAAGTATGTTGACGAGCTCTAAACCAACACCGTTAGTACCACCTGTCACCATAAAGACTCTGCCATTAAGTGAAGGTACATTGTCTTCGGTAAAGGTAGGTTTGGGTGGGAACAGTTGAGTCCATATAGCCTGCATTATTGAACTTGATCGGACAATGAGAAGGTCGGGCGGTTAAAGGATTGGGGGAGGTGCTGGGAGTTTGAAATTCACTACTATGAAGTTGGGATGAGGGTGATGTTTATAGATGCGAGAGCTGTTTGTTCTATTGATACTTCTTACTATACATGGTAACCGATGCTGACAGTCAGGGTTGTCAGTTTTGTCAGAATTGACAAGCCAAGAAAAAAGTGGTCAGAGTGCATGAGACTATCGGCTCTTTAAAGCACATAGCTGATTACCAAGTGATTGAATCGTGCGTATTTTCAGTCCATCACTGTGGCACCTCCACTTGTAAGGGTGGCTCTCCCCGTTGAGCCCTCCAAAAGTTACTTGTCTGAATAATGCCGCTATCCATCAAAAACCACCATCTTGTGGCAAATTCCTCTCCGACTTCCCATCCCATTGGATCCCAGGGTACCACTCCCCATACCTTCAAGCTACCAAATCGTATATCACACATAAGCTCTTCCTGGTTGATGATAGTGAGGGACTTGAGGAGCCGGTCTCTCAATGACGCCCACGGTAGCATGTCTACATATGACATGTGAGCAACACTCTTTTGCAGCTGTGTTGGTGCTATGGAAGGGGGAAGCTCATTAGTCAAGGCCTTAATGTGGAAGCCAGGCTTTGCTTGACAGTCGAGATTGAGGCGCTGGGCAATGACGGCCAGAGCTGAGCAGGCAGTCATATCGGTCATGACAAGGAAGTGACTATCTATCGTAGGGCCTTGTGGTAGATGTTGCGCATATAATAAGCCTGAATTAAACATGTCTGTCATGGCTATTCTTATGTCGATGGCAGATGCCTGTCCTAGGCTAGGAATAGCAACAGTCCCTGCAAGGGTGCCCTGGTCCAAGTTGTTATCTTCGTATATCATTGGTTGCTTCTGTTTACTAGAAAGTCTAGAGCCTTGTACTTGTCAGCCCGGCATGCCCATACCATCTGCGCCTTGACACGTACGTCTTGCTCGTTGAGACAAACGATTTTGGATCCGCTTACGCTGAGCGGGGTCTGGTACAGCTGTCCAATCATCTGCTGTAGATTTCACGAACGGCTCCCAGTTGGAGTTCATATTGAGCCGTAAATACACGAACTGATGGATTTATGATGCAGTAGGCAGAGTTGGGCGGTGGTTGATGTTTTCTTTGTCAGAAGAAATAAGATGACACAAAGTTACAGGCGTCAGCTTTTCAACTTGTCCATTTCTGACATTTCTGACAGTGGGACTTGTCAGATTGCATAACCGAAGTCATTGCCCAATCACGCCTCGGACTAACTTGTGACAGGCCTAGTTCACTACACGTCTCATTCAGGCCTTTGTCAGCACAACGAGGGGTTTCATCAGTAGAATTTATCAGGAACTCTACATCCAGGGCGATAAGTCGATACGATGCAGTAGGCATCGTTCATAGCTATAGTATATAATGACTGTTGATATGGAAGACTTAATAAAACCTTTTATCAAAACGTCCCCCTAGCTCCCCAAACTAGACTCGTTTTCCTGCCGCCACCCCGACAGGTAGTCCCAGCTGAGTAGAGAAATAGTTACTGAGCGCGTCTTTCATACCCTCGTGACAATGTTCTTATGGTTTCAATGCGACTAATCAAACTGACCTGCTCAAAACCCGTACGTATGGATAAGGAAAATGCTAATGCAGGTTGTCACGGTTTTGGAAAGATTTAGGGGCGAGTTGAGGGACAAGCATAAATTCTGGACAGATAGTCCCTGGGAAAACAAGGTTACTGATATAGTAGGCTGTTTTTAAACCCCATCTTCCTACCTACCTAATTTGGCAATTCCTGTTGCCCATCCTGCCCATCGCTTGGAGCTATCGTGCATGCCAAGAATACCCCTCAGTCCACAGTTGCCCTACCTCGCATTGTTCTTGTCACAAGGTGGCATTCAGTGCTACTAGGACCCAATGATGCAACGGTTTGTGGATAGAAGGAACTGGACATGCAACGGAGTCAAGATCAAGCTCCGGTTGAGCGCCGAATGTCGGGACGATGGGGATCTTGATTGCCGCTTTTTCCCTACTTAAGCTTCTCAGGACTCTCGCCAAATCGCTTGCGGTAAGCATCCATACTGTACCCCCATGACTCGATAAAATGTCCCAAATGGTGATACAGCGTGCTTGTACTCTCGCTGCCCTCGTAGTAGGAGCCATAGCCCAATCAGGCGGCATCCAGACAGGTCTACGATATGGCGAAAACTGGGCACCTACAATTAAGGACTCGAGCCTCGTCGCGGCCAACTTTCCCAATGTCAATATCACGCTTCGGTCTCCAGCATTCCTGAACCCGGGAAACGGTTCTGCTCGCTTCTCTAATGGCACAGAGGGTCCAACTGATGATATTGAGCTGGGTAAGGTTTCCCAAGATCAGTCATACCGATTATCTAGCTGACGCTGTGGCAAAGACTACTTTATCCGTAATCTTGCTCAGAAGAATGAGTGGATGACCTACGAGTCAGCAGCCTTCCAGTCCGAAGAAGGCCGTGCCATTCCATACGTCTTCCTGTCCCTACCAAACTCCAATTCAAACGGTAACAAGCTCCGTGTGTATCTCCAAGCTGCAATCCACGGCAACGAGCCAGCCGCAGACGAGTCTGTCCTTGCCTTTTTGGGAAAGATGGATGCAGAGCCGTCATGGGCAAAGTCAATCTTGGAAAAGATGGACATCAGGATCCTGCCCCGGTATAATGTGGATGGTGTTGCCTACTTCCAGCGCCAGCTCGCTTCGAACCTCGATCCGAACAGGGAACATATCAAGCTTATGCGGGGACAATCCAGGGAGATTAAGCGTCTCATAGGCGAATGGAATCCCCATATCTCTATCGATATGCGTATGCTATCACACCCCTGGGGGTAAATACATGACTGACTCAGAATGTAGATGAATACACTGCTCCAACTATCTACGGTGGCCATTACCAGAATGGTGCCGATTCCATGATCTCAGGAGGAATAAATCCAAACATCCACCCAGATATTCGTGACGAATTGCTCGAATTTTTCATACCAACCGTTGGAAAGACTCTTGAATCTCACGGCCTCCGCTGGGAACCTTATGTTACTGGACCTTCCAATCGCACTGAGGGTTCACGAATACGCCTTACTGAGGCCGTTACTGAGGCACGAACAGGTCGCAACGCTGTCGGCCTAACTCAGACTATCTCCTTCCTTCTCGAAATGCGCGGAATACGCCTCGCCAACCAGCACTTCCAGCGTCGTGTTGCCACTGGTCTTATCAAGATCCAAACCATCCTTGAACTGACTCGGGACAATGCCGAGAAGGTCAAAGCTGTTGTTGAAGATTCTCGTGAAAAATTCATCAATACTAATGAGGACATCGTCATCACAGACTCCTTCATTCCAGAGAATAGAATATTCACTATGATAGACACGCGAAATGGTAGCGTTGTTCAAGCACCGACTGACTTTATGCGCACAACTCCATCAGTAGCAAACCTCACCCGATCGCGTCCTGAGGCCTACATCATTCCTCGAACATGGTCTGACGTCGCCGAGAGACTCAGGATTCTTGGGCTCAAGGTTGAAACCTTGAACTACGAGTTCCGAAGAACTTTGGATACGTTGACGATTGAGTCTTCCACTGTCGACCCATACCTATACGAGGGCGCGTACCTCAACACCGTCACGACAAACTCCACAAGTAGAGAGGTTGTGTTGCCTGTTGGAAGCTATTACGTGAGCACGAGGCAGCAGAATGCGGCGTTGGCATTCATTGCTTTGGAGCCGGAGAATATTGACAGCTATGTCACATTCAATATCATTCCTGTTAAGGCGGGCATGGAGTATCCTATATTCAGAATTAATCGTGAATAATTTCCCAAGAGCGAATAACTGGCATTGGATCTATGTCACTAACTTGACTGGCCTCGTTTTAGACTAGTCAGGAGGTCGTTAATGATGGTGTGCTATCATGGTAATCTTCTTCACAGAGTAGCGGCTAGTTTACATGACCTCTTAGAGAATGATTCACAGACCACTTTTGGTTCAGAATTTGAGTGAATGGTGATCCTAGGCTTCCATCAAAGTGTCATTTTAGCTCCTTCTATTACACTCAGAGAACGGGCTAGCAGCATATCACAGGTGGGTAGCATCATGCGTAATCGTTGTCAATATTCAGAGTCCCGGGATGAGTATAAAAGCTGCTATTCTTTCTCTCATTCCAAACTCAAACTCAACGATACAAAAAACTCAGCAAATATCAACCTTCAGAAATCAGCATCAAACGTCATTCAAAATGGAAAGAATCAATGATAACGGCGAGTTTTATTACACTCACTTTATTCCCGCAGATGTCATTACGGATATCAGCAAGTTGCGGACTGTTCTGGCGACCATCTACCCCACACCCGCAGGCAAGCTCAAGGGATTTGAAATAATGCAAGAATGCCCGGGGGGACAATGGGTCCTTATCTCATGGGACAACAACCCGCAAAATATCTTGGAAGAGGTCAAGAAGAAGGATGACAATGGCCTCAAGAAGGACTAAGCTTAGTAAGGTCTACTCTAGCTGAAATATTTACTTTGTGGAATATCGGGACCAAGAGAGCTTCCAGGCGCTGAGGGTCCTAGATTAGGAATCAATACAGTCGAAGGCTGTACCACCCTTTCATTTTGTTTCCTAATGAGAGCCTTTAGACCGCCTATGTCCCTGAATCTAACACTATATATTGGTCTTTGTGGTAACTGTCATGTAATCTGGATCTATCCAAATGGATATTCATAGGGTTAGCTTAAAGTCAAGTGGTGACTGTCATCGTATCAAGATCCCCAGTCCGTTAAATCATTCCGGATCAAGGGTAAGTTCAAATAATTACATATGCTTCTGTTACACTGACTAGTAGCTTAAGCCGCGACCTCTCGCTTTTGGATCCTGACGTTCATGTTCTCAAAGTAACTCACACCTCCTTTGACCACATAAGTTCCTCTGTCAGACTCATCTACCCAGTCAATCTTGAAGCTCCTCAAAAACTGGAGAGGGCCCTTGTAAAGTTCCATTCGCGCGATATCCTGTCCCAGACAAACACGAGTACCGTATCCGAAGCCCATACTGTACTTGTTGTACTCCTTGGCCTTATCTTCATCCAACCATCGCTCGGGTTTGAAGACCTCGGCATCGTCACCATAGATGTTGGGATCGCGATGTACAAGCCATGGGTTACATGTAACCTCGGTACCCTCAGGGACGAAATGACCACAGATCTCAAGGCCGCCTTGGGGAGCGATACGCGGGAAAATGTTGGGTGCAGAGGGGTTGAGACGCATACTTTCCTTGACGCAGGCGATGTAATAGGGGCAGTGTTCGACGACTTCGTCGTACTGGGGCATCTTGGACAGGTTTCCGGCGGCAGTGGCTGAGTCGAGCTCAGCAAGGAGCTTCTTGTACACGGAGGGGTTAGTGAGAATGTTAATGATCATGGCCTGGAAAGCGGTTCCAGTTGTGTCTGCTCCGGCGAGCAATACAAGAAGAATCTCAGCCTTGATGTAGTTGATGTCGAGCGGCTTGTCGTTCTCATCTCTAGCCTCAATAAACCTGCAGACTAATTAGACTATTATACTGTCGATCGCGACTAGTGACTCACGTCTGAAGAAGATCAATGCGGCCTCCCGTTGAACCGTCTTCAATGTCCTTGAAGCGCTGCGCAATTAAGCGATCACGGAATCGCATCAAAGTTCCGATACCAGAATCTTGTTCGGGGCTGGCAACCATGTACTTGCCCAAGAAAGTACTCTTGACCCAGTTGGTGAAAGGATACAACCTTGCCATAATACCAAAAGGAGTAAGACCATCATGGAAACCCTGGATAAGACCCTCGACGTCTGTGCCCTCTTTGACAAAGCCGAACGGAGCACCGAACCCGACCTCGGAGATGATGTCGTATGCCATGAAGACGGCCCAAGGAGCAAAGTCGAAAGGTTTGTTAGTAGCAGCAAAGTCTCGCTGCAATCTGTCCATCCAGGTGTTGATGTTGGCGTCGATCAACGGCTCCATCTTCTTGATGTTGGAGAAACTGTACAGGGGTGCTGCAATCTTTCTGTACCGGGCATGCATGTTGGAGTCTTGCATGTTGAAAAGGGACTCATCCTTGCCAAAACTTCCCGTGATGTAGTGCTTGGACTTGTTGGCGTAGCGGTTGTAGATCTTGGGTAGCTGAGTCGCATCGCTGACCAGCACCATGGTAGGTGTCACTCGAATGACAGGTCCTGTCACATGTTAGTAGTGTTGGCCGTCATTAATGTCTCATATCTTACCATGCTTTTTGTGAAGTTCCTGGAATGTCTGACACTCATCGGCCTTAACGTTGTGGTAGGTGATCCATAGTCGCGTGACGCTACCCCAGAAATTGCCAGGGACCTTGGCGAGAGGGTGGAAGAAGCGATACTTGACAATCTGGAAGATAACGCTGAAGACAACATACGCGAGACCCAGTAGGGCGAGGTTCGCAAAGCTAATCACAGCCATTGTCGCCACTAAATTCAGCTGAGAAAAAGAAAACAAAAACTTAAAAAAGCTGGAACGAATTGAGCCAATTGTTGGGAACGAGAAAACAATCATGTACTTTTTAATCTGCGATCAGCACGGCAGAGACAGCGGTTCCTTGTTCCGGGAATACCTCCACCTCGCGTCGGATATAGACCTGTAACCGAGACTGAGACGGGCTCTTGATTGCGTTGTATGCAGAGGGGCGATCTTCTTCCCAGGTCGTCGAAAGGCCCGTGATTGCTATGTTGGGTGGGTTTGGCAGGTTCGGTGCTCGGCTTGCTACATCAAACAGGGAAGATTAAGCAAAGACTGGAACTCTTCCATGTCTCTTCCAATAGAGACCATCGCGGCATGAACTGGTTGCATTGCATGTGCCAAGATATGCATACATGTCGACAACCAACAATGATTGACTCATGAGGGACTTTTTACGGTGACGGCTTGAATCAATACCCGAAGGAAGCCTTGTGGCTGCGTGAAGAGATAAAACTCTGACCCTGGTCCTTATCCACCACCGCTTGGGTGGTCTATACCAGGATCGTCATATCTACCTGAGCAGCCGAGCTCATACTTCACCCTTTTTCCAGGTCCCGAATCCTTTCTCATTTCTGCGATTGCCATTGTGTCAATAGTGACGAGCATCAGCAGCGATCATCTACAGATCTCGATAAAGGAGAAGTTTGATAACCAGAAATCCTTCCCTGTTGTCGTTCATGCGCGCTCGTATGATATGATATAATATGATAATCCCTGTATGCTGTTGGTTGGTAGTGCCAAGGCTCCACATTCGAGAAAACATCACCAGCCTCTTAAATGACGGAGAAAAGAAACTAAAGCAACCATGCATAAGTAATGACTACAAATAACGGCGGCTAGAGCGGGTGGCACAATGGCACTGTTTTAACAAACGTTGAAGAGCTTGGACTGGACTAGTTGGACGGGCCGTTGGCTAGCTTGTGATAGCCAACCCGTCGATCATGGCGAAATAACCTTAGCAAGCTCGGGAAAAAGAGAAAAGAGGAACCGAGGCTGCAACCTCAGGGCGTTGTTTGACTGGACAGACTCAGAAATGATACATCAGATGTGGGCTCTACCGGGCCAAGCCTCCCCTGTTCCGGAAGCATCCCAGAAGCCAATCACTTTCCCAGCTCCACCACGCGATGGAGACAGACGCAGGAGGTAATGGCATGTGTTGGTTCCAGGCTTCCAGCTACCAGGTGCCAAGCGACCCAAACATGCCTTCCCCTGGATAGTGCTGAAGAAGTACGAGTATTAGCTTATTTCCACCAGGTTCACCCTCGCCACGAAGATCATTGCACATTAATACACCGTGCTCGCAGGATCTTCTCCGGACTGCGCTACGTCTGAGCACACTGACGCTGCCAGGTTGAGCAACGATTGTCATAATAGCTGTATCGTATCAAATTATCACAGTCTGAGCTGAAATGAAACGCCTTCGGTCTGTCTCAGTTGGTTGTGATGGCTGAAGGCTGAGTTTCTTCCTTTTAACTCGGCTCCAGCAATCCTTTGAGAGTTGAGAACAATTGCATCTGTCTCCATTCATTTTTGTTTGTTATTTGTTTGTTTTCTTTTTTACTATCCATTATGCTTGAATCTCAGGGTTCGACGGTAAATTCCGTGGCTATTGTCTTCGCTGTCATTAGCTTTATCGCTGTTGCTCTTCGCTTGTGGGCGCGGACGTGCATTGTCCAGTCGCTTGGTGCCGATGACTGTGAGTACCCTTCTTCCCTGGCTTTTTGTCACTTCTCTAACTTTTGCAGACTTAATTTGTGTCGGAGCTGTGAGTTAGACCGGTGATCGATGGATTGACTCCTTACTGACTGTTCAGATTCTATCATGGGGTTTCATTGCATGCACCATAGCTTGTAAGTGCCACATATCTCTCTCCTCAAACACATTCTCGTTAACACATCTCCAGCTGTCAAGCATGGCCTTGGTAGCCACTACGTCGATGTCGAACCACGAGGCACGGACAACTTCATCGCCTACATGCAGATCGTCTGGCTCTCGTCTGTCTTTTACAATGCCTGTCTCGGCTTCATCAAGATCTCGGTTCTTGCGCTTTACACACGACTCGGCGACAAGACACTCCGTAAGATAGCTTTTGTCATGATGGCAGTCGTTGGATGTCAGGCTGGTGCCAACGTTATGGCGTGTATTTTCCAGTGTTCGCCCGTAAAGGCTGCCTACGACATCACTATCTTGCCGGCGGATAAGAAATGTGTCGACATCAATGCCTTTTACCTGGCGAATGCGGCTGTCAATATCTTTACGGATATTCTCACGTATACTTTGCCATTCCCATTGGTGTCTAAGCTACGTGTGCCACGACGACAGAAGATTAGTTTGGCTATCATTCTAGGTCTTGGACTCTTGTATGTACCGCCCATCACCATCAGTTTCTATCACCATTGCTCACACCTCTAGCGCCTGCGTCTCGTCCATCATCCGAATCACCTACATCCCTCCCATGCTCACCTCCGACGACCCGACCTGGGTCATCTCCAACGCCATGTACTGGTCCGTCATCGAGACCAACATCGGAATCCTCGCCGCCTCGATCCCATCCTACAAAGCTATCGCGAAGCAATACGCTCCTCGTCTCCTCGGCAGTTCTGGCATGTCGTCCAGTCGCAAGATGTCCGGTTTCAAGCAGATGCCCGTCGAGCTGCAGAACAGCAGCGTGGCGGGTACCGGAGCGCCCAAGACTACTTTCGAAACCAACATCAAAAATGGTTTGGGGGATAACAGTAGTGAAGAGGTGCTTGTTATGCCAAGCGGTCGCATCGGGGTCAAGACTGATATTGTGTTTCAGTATGAGAACAATCTTGAACATGGCGCTGGACCCAACAGGTAGATGGATGATGATAAAGAACCGTGAGCGTGCATGCTGCTTAGATATTAATACAGAACGCATGTTCATATAGAAGCATGGTACTCTCAAAATCAATTTCTCAGTAACATGATTCTAGAACTCGACAAACATGCTGAAGTTCCAATCAAAAAGATAAAAGTCCATAGTATACAAAAAGCAAATGCAGACATGTTAACTGAGCCTAATATGTCATTTGGGCAATTTTATCCATCCACCTGCTATAAGCCGTGTAGTAGTGTGTAGAATCTCCCTTTTCCCTAAGCTCTTGTAGCATAACCGCATGATCTCCTTTGACAATTCTCAGCGGGAGCTTGACCAAATCGCTTTGCTGTTTGAGGTTTGACCCCAAGGCAAATTTGTAGTGTTCCATCTCGATTCGTCTCAACTTGTAGCGATCCTCCCATGCGAAGTCTCCATTCGTGACGGCAGCGTCCAGAAGCGCATTGGTCAACCATGTTGCGACCGTGATACAAGGGTGACACTCCTCCGGATATTCGTGATCCCTACGAAAGGCTGAGAAAACAACTGTTTCTATGTTCTTTCCACGAGACAGTGCTCGAGCTGTATCCTGCTGATGAGTGTTAGTAAATTGAATCCTGGGTGTAATAAAGTCCACTCACTAGACTTATCTCAGCCGGTGCAAACTCGAATACGCGGAGTAGAGGCAGGTTCTTGGTGAGAAGCCCGACGGTCGCAGCTGAGATGTAAGGGGGCTTGTGATCATGGTAGACGCCATCGTAGGAGAAGCGCAAGATTTCCAGGTTTTTATGATTGAGGATCACATGCAGTAGTCTCCTTGAGAGTCCAGGATTTGGTTCCACACCTTCGTGGTACCTGTTGTACTCGTAGATTTCTAGGCTAGTCAAAGTATCAAAGGAGGAGATGAAGCGGTACATGCCCTCGAGTTGATACTCAACTGCAGCATGTCTGTCACTCTCGTTTGCTCCCTTCATTTGAACCTTCAACTTGCGCAGTTGAATGGTTCCCTTTTCAGCGGCACGGAACTCATCCTCGAGGTGTTTGAAAAAGGTAACTTTTCCTTCTTCTAAATTCATAAGCGTCAATTCCCTCAGTCGGACAAAGTCGATGGCCCTGGTCAAACTGGGCAACACGGTCCCACAGAACTGCCCCATGAACTGTATGCCCCACAACGAAAGTGATTTCAAGGCTGTAAAGTCGTGTGCATTCTGCATGGCATCTGGGTTACGAGCCTTGACCTGATCAGCCCAGTCTGCTAGAAAGTTGGAATAGAATTTGGTGGTCTGGATTTCCAGGCTCTTGAGGGTCGTAAGAGAATTTAGGAGCATTGACTGGAGGACTTTCTCTTTGCTAGTGAGCAGTGCTCCGCCAAAATTTCGATTGGTGATACTGATATGTTCAAGTCCGCCGATCTCGGCAAGCGATGAAATGTCTGTGTTTGTAGCCCAGTCGTCGGTGCCATATAATCGCAGAGCTTTTAGGCTTGTCTTGGAGGCAATACTCTGCGTCATGGATCTGCGATTCTGTCAGTCAAGACCCAGGAACACACTTTGTACGACTCACTCGGTAAGCTCCATTGTATCCAACACTTCCAAGTTGTGGACATTCTTTAGCACCTCTTCCAAATATCTAAGAACAATAGGCTTGTGCTTCTTTCCAGGATCAACACTACCGATAACCATTTGCCGAACATAATCTGCACAAGCTGGCACAACCAATGGATCAAGAAGAGAGGAAAACCTCTCCTGCTGGCCCTTATACTTGCCCTCGCGCTTCAGTTGTCTCTTCTGCGCTATACTCAGATGCGGCTCGAGCTGGCGGATCACATGGGGTATATGCGCCCAGAAATGCACGGAGACGGAGACGCGTTTGTGGAGAATAGGCCTGACGAGTGAGTAGAGTGTCTTGGATGTGGAAGCAAGCTTCACCATGCTTGGTAGGTGGTCGACCTAGGAGATGTGAGTGTTTAAACCAAGGTTGAGAGGCCAATGTTACTCACACTTTCGAGAATTGGTTGTAGGATTTCTGCGGGTAGCCTTGTCAAAGCATTTGGCTCTTGCTGTGGTTCCCCATGGCCCGCAACCGGCTCTTTAGTTACCTCACCGTTGTCAACTGCAGCCTTTCCTTTGTCCAGTATCTTCTTCCTTCCAGTCAACCTTTTCTTCTGCAGCCTAGGAGTCTTCCCTTGTTCGTCATCTTCTGCCGAGACTTTAAGCCTTTTGTTAGCTCGAGTCTCGATATGTGCAGATTCGTCCGACTCTGCAGTCAACCCGAGGTCCAGATTCCGAATTCTAGTGCTTCTTCTCGGTGCCGCCATCTTGATCTGCTCGAGGTTTGGTACAAGACAAAAGCGTATAAAAAACTTCAGGTGATTCAGGGACACGGATATAGAATCATGCTTTTTAATTACACATGTCTCACCATGAATTGATTGGTCCTGTCCCTGAGCTTTGACCGCTGGAGCCTAGATCTACCAATCTTTGTCTCCACTTGCTGTCAGGCACGACCTACGTCACGTGGGCCGCAACGTTACATAGCCCCATAACAATGACTGGCTGAGAACCAATACAACTTGGCCCTTACACCCTTGACACTTGCCTGACAAAGCAATTGTATCGATAAGATACGATAAGAAATCGATAAGACTGATATAGCAAGGGACAGGCCAACGCGCCTCATGTCAGCACTAAAAATACAATAGGAGAGTTACCTACCTTACGCTTGATGCCAATAACATTCACACGATTTCGTAGCAGCTCTCAATGTAACACCAAGTCTATGAGTGGTTCTAATGTCATTAGAATTACGACGTGATATTGTGAGACGCTGAAAGAATAGGTAATGCAAGGTATGCAAGTCCATGACTTGGTGACAGGGTGTTGAAGTTAATTTGGTGGTGTTGAAATGTATGGGTCAAAGTTTGGTAGAGTAATGACTAGTAAAGCCAGGACTATTTCTCCTTATTCTATCTTGCCTACTCTTATCAAGATCCCCATTGCGACAGTGCTGATTAATGTCAAAACTGGGTTATCCTGGATAGCCAGTGCTATAACCCATAGGGTATGTCCAGGCGGGATTGGTATGTAGATAAGGTTGATAGTAGGTTGCTTGAACAGGCTGATAGTAGCTCGGCTGGTATGTAGGGACTGGTGGAAGATAATGGGGGTAAAATCTCTCGGCGGTAAAGAGAGAAGACGTGGAAGATGTGGGCGAAGAAGGGAGGCCTGCACACGACAGGCCAGGTAAAGGCTTGGGCAAAACGCCCTTTGCATATCCCTTGGGGCGATACTTGGCCAGGACAGCTGACCTGTCGTATCTGCTGGGGTGGTAAACCACATCATAGCCCTCATTCGACGCCGAATTAACGATAATGCGTACGGGTCCAGGTGACCCGTGGATGTAACGCTTGTTCAAGCAAAAAGGGTACTCCTTCCAAGGTCCAGCCTTTTGCAGTTCAAGATTCTCCCTATTATAGAATTGACGAGGATACTTTTCTCCAGGTCTTGTGGAGAGGCCAGGCACATGTTTGGGTCTCTGACTTGTGACGCTGGAATGCATCGGTACCACTTGTCGTCCTTCAAGTCTGCAAGAGAATAGTAAGAGCACTCGGAAGAGCACTCCGAAGAGCACTCGTCCTGGCCTTCTTGCGACGCCAGAGGGGGAACGGATAAGGTTGCCATTTGACTATTCAACTCGCCGAGGGCCGCGAAGGTGAGTGCCGCCATGGTGAAAAAGATGGCTACGGTAAGAGAGTAGGTGTGTTATTTGTCTATTAGGGGAAGTGTCGAACTGCTGGTATGTAGTGTCTTTTTAATAAATGAGCTATAAAAGCTGCCGGTGTTGAATAGCTGTATGGCAAGACCTTCGAAACCGATAAGACAAAAGATGCAAGTGAAGAAAAAGACAATGTCATAGAGTTGCTATAACCGACAGAGAAGAAGCTATAAACAATAAGACATTGATCGAGAACAGATTTGATCATGACCTGAGTCTTACTCTTTAGACTGAACTTGTTTTCTGAGAGAAGGTGTAGCAAAACAAGCAAGCTTAAGATGACAAGTCGTAACAAGTTGACAAGACAGCAGGCGAAACGTAGGTGCAGTAAGGATTGGCTGAGTACTTGTAAGAGGTAGAGTGAGTGTCGAAATACTTAGAGAAGGTATCTGCTGTAGGCAAAAAAGCTGAAAGCGAGCAAAGGGCAGCAAGAGTACTGAAGACAGATGATAGAAGAGAAGAGTTGAAATGGGGAGACGAATCTGCCTATTTATGCCCAAATCTGAGAGAATTCCCAGCTTGTAAAGTCTTTGATCATTACTTCGATAAAACTTTACGAGCTTAATACGTCCGACTGTGACACATATTGCTGAAATTTCTGTTCATTTATCGATAATTCGACCGAAACTTCAACCACGATCAACGGTCTGTGTAAAGGCGCGTATAGGTCGGCATCACAATTTCTCAAGTGCTTAAATTGTTATGAGCAGAGTAACAAGACAATGAGAGAACAACAGTAGTGGAAGGATACTTGAATCAAATTTCAGACCGTCATATTACCACATGTGCATTTTCTACAAGAGGTTGAGGGTAGAGAGCAAGGATAGACTACCCTGAGGCTACATATTCGATGATCTTATATTTTGGAAGACTCTGGCTGTCTAAGCGGCTGGAAGGGAAACAGCAAGGTCGCGAAAATGGTCCCGAGGGATCTCAATCTTTCCGACCCTTTGTCATGGTAAAAAAAAATATGTCACACTAATCGGGCCGTAACAGTGAAAACAGGGGGGAGTGGCTGGCTGGAGGCGTGAATATCAGCTTTTTTCACTTGATCATATGACACATGTCTTACATGTGAGGGGAGCTCAAAGAGTGAGGGGAGCTCAAAGAGTGAGGGGAGACCAAATTTCTCAAAGAATAAAAACTCGATACTGATATCTCGAGAGATGCCTGATGCTCTTGGCGGTAAAGTTGTACATATCCACTTCTCCCCTCAGACTAACCACACAAGGACGTCGGAAATAACTGGACTTGGCTGGAAATACTCGGAGCTAACCGGAGTAAACACTGCATCCACATGTCTCAACCCCAGATTCTTCCATCAAGTATCTGGTTCTAGACAAATTTCATCTATTTCAACCCTTCCCCTACTGCCAAAAGAGAAAACAATAAATTCCTACTACCTCCTTCACCATGTTGCGCTGGGGTATGCTCGGAACGAGCTTCATCTCAGATGTCGTTGCCAAATCCATCCTCAACAGCAAAAACTCCACCATCGTAGCAGTGTTTGGTCGCGATGAACCTCGCCTTACCGCATTCGCGGACAAGCATGGAATCACAGAGAGATACACTTCTATCGATGAGCTACTCGACAAGGCCCCTATCGACGTTGTATACGTCGGCCTGCCAAATCACATGCACACCCCAGCTGTTCTAGCAGCGGCCAAGCGGGGAAAGGCAATCCTGTCTGAGAAATCGTTAGCGACCACGATGGAGGATTCTAGAGCTATTGAGAAGGCCGTCAAAGAGGCTAACGTGTTTTTCCTCGAGGGACTCATGTATCTTACGCATCCATTGATGAAGAAGACGCAGGAATTACTTCTTGAGGGACGCATTGGCCAAGTCCGCGGTATCTCGGGCTACTACTCAGCCAACATCTGGAAAAAGGCCAATCCTCTGAGCATGGGAACCATCTATAACCTCGGCTGCTATCCAGTCTCATTGCTTCATTTTGTCATGGAGACAGTATATGGCAGCGACGCTTTTGCTGCGCGTCAATTACAGGGTTTTGGCAACGTTTCAAAGGAGGGCAGTGTGCACGTCCGCGATGCTTCACTGACAGTCCGCTTTGACAATGGAGTTCTCGCGAGTCTGCAGTCAACCGACGGCTATGGAAACGATTTCTCGTTTGCGATTCTTGGAGATAAGGGCAGAATTAGGTTCCTGACTAACCCTTGGTTGCCTATCGCTGGTGACAATATTATTGAAGTCAAGACTTATGGTGGCACGACCGAGCAGGTTGTCGTTCCGGCAGAGCTGGATGCATTTGGGCATCAAGTGAAGAGCGTGGAGGATTGCTTATCACGCGGTGTCAAGGCAGCAGAGAGACCTTCGCCTAACATTGACCAGAGTGTGGAAATCATGGGACTGTTAACTGAGTGGGAGGCTCTCATCCAGAGTCAACACCAGTGATGTAGTTTCCATAAAAGGCATAAGAATACATAAGTAAATATCTAAGTGTCCATTGGTGTGTGCATGTCTAGTGTTCCATCTGGCTAAGGGTTGGCGAATCGCTTTTGGTTCATGACGAATCCCAGTTCATGGCCCTTGTTCATGGGTTTTGGCGAACTGATTCCCCGTTCTTTCATCATCGCTTTCAAACAATCCATGAGATCGGAGAACGACACCGATAGTCCCTCAGACCCATCGAAGTCTCCAGACTCGCCAGCTTTTACAAAGACATGCTCAATGACTATCTTGCTGAGAGTCTCAATGTCACGACCGCTTGCCCACCCTTTGCTCCCAGTCAATTGCATAAGCGCATGCAGGATTACCGAGCGATGTTGCCCATCAGAATGGGTGATTGAAGTTGAGAGACTGATGTTTGGTTTGGACAGCAACTTTGTAAGCAGCTCGAGACATTGTTCTGATGTCATGTGAGGGAAGTTAAGTATCGTAGGAAACCTACTGCGTAAACCAGGGTTTGCACTCAGCAGGGCATCCATTTCTTTTCCATATCCTGCTAAAATGACAATCATGTTGTGGGCATACTTCGGCTTGGTCATGGCATCGACGAGCTCGCCGACCGCTTCATTGTGGAACTTGTCTCCACAAAGGCGATAGGCCTCGTCGATAAA
Organism: Fusarium graminum; assembly: GCA_013266165.1. Classification (NCBI taxonomy): domain Eukaryota; kingdom Fungi; phylum Ascomycota; class Sordariomycetes; order Hypocreales; family Nectriaceae; genus Fusarium; species Fusarium graminum. The sequence goes on from JAAGWP010000281.1 coordinate 22,281, forward strand.
GAGGACCTTTCCAAGACCAAGTTCAAACTGGTTGATCACTTTCGGCCCAGTTTGTCCACAGTATTCACCAATGAGATCTGTCACTGAGCAAGTCACAACCTCGTCGGATGATAGGAATCCCATGTCGTAGAACAGCTTGCCGACCTTTCGAGCGGTCGTTCTTTGAAAATGTTAGTAAATGTGGATATCTACGACAATGCAGATACTTACGTCTTGCCTGTTCCTGGAGGGCCCTGGAAGACAAATGCCCAAGGGATGTGTGGTTTGGGATCAACACCACATCGTCGCATTCCCACTGTCATCTTGTGATACTTTTGAAACTTATCGGTGATGGCCTGGAAGCCTACAAACTCCTCAAACAAGGTGTTCCTGTTCTCTTCTGCCCTCTTGGATCTGTCAAAGTCAGGATCAAAGTCGATGGCCTCTAGAGGGTGTCCACTATAGTCAAAAAGCTCGGTGACTGAGTTCCTCAACCTTTTCGTCCGTCGGAGCTTGGCCTGAGATAGAAGTGTCTCCACGTCACCTCCATTTCCAAAGTTTGTTCGTCTGCGAGATCGACTCAACACATCGCGTGCGACCTTGTGTGCTTCTTTAGAGGCGGATATCCCGTCTCGTTCCATTTTCTGCTCCAGGATCTGATGGAGCTCGTCATCGCTGTAACTAGCGAACCTCAGAGCACTCTCAAGCGGAAAACGCCTTTCCAAACCGGGATTGCTCTTGAGGAACATTCTCTCCATCTTGTCTGCGTATCCGCACAAGATGACGCAGCGATCCTCGCCCGGACTGCCAGAGACGTTGGCAACCAAAGTGTCGATAACAGCCAGACGAAAAACATCCGAGTTATTGTTTCCGTCCGAGGATTCTGTAAATAGCATGTGCGCATCGTCAATTACCAACACTCCCCCTTGAGCTTCATTCAGAGCTTCAGTCACGCGAGCCTCAGATTGACCAATGTACTCAGCGATCAGATCAGACGCGCGCTTGGTGATCACCTGTCCCTTTGACAGAAGTCCCATTCCAGTGAGGATCTCGGCGTATAAGGCTGCGATTGTCGTCTTGCCAACACCAGGAGCCCCAAGGAAGCATCGATTGTGGTTGATGGGTAGTGGTTGTTTCCCAAGCAACTGAGACTGATAGTTGAAATCAGCCAAGTCAATCATGTGCTCGATGTCTTCCTTGACTTGCTTCAAGCCAATCAGCTTTTGCGTCTCTTTCCATGCTTTATTGTTTCGAAAGTCTTGAGGCTCAGAATCCAGGATGTCTTCGAGCGTGATGGTATGTCTTTTGTATCCCCCCGCCTCGGATTCCTTGCCTTCTTGAGGAGAGTGCGTCTTGGCCCATTTCAACCAAGCCTCCGCATTCCGCCTTTGGTATCGCCCTATGATACTCTCAATCTCTTCCACAACTGCATGTGCATTAGTGAAGTTCTCTTTTTCCTTCAAAGAACGTTTCAGTATCTTTTGAATAAGAACATTTAGTAAAGGGTTGTCCCCGTTGCCAAACTCGGGTTTGGTCTTGCAAATACGCTTGACCATTTGAGAAATCTCGCTTTCTCCATAGTTCTTGAGCTCAAAGTAGTTGTCACAGCGACGCAGCGACTCATTGTTCACATGGATGGCGTTTCGTGAGGCATCTCCAAGTTGTCTGTACGACAAAATGAAAGGCTTCGGAGGGTCGGTGTTTTGCGAAGAAGTCAATATGTTCAAGATTTCATCATTGCGATCAATGTGATCAGCGTTGCTAAAGAAGACAAGCTGGTGGTTCTTAGCACTGTCTGATGACTTGTGTGGGATGATATAAACTCACTGTCGCGTCTGTTTCAAGCTGCTCATTTGACCAGGAGGTTTCGATAGCGAAATTTCGGTCTGATACTACTCCGAGACTATGAAGATACTCGGCATAAATCTGTGCGATTCTCTTCTTACCTATCATGTAATGTTAGAAAAAGAACGTGATTTACCTTTAGGAATACCAAAACTTACCGGTCCCATCTAGGCCATGAAGGAGTAGATCAAAACTCCATTCTTTCAAGGGCTTGTTCCAGCGCTTGGATATGTCCACTTTATCTTTCACAGACAAGAAGTATTCCTTGACTGGTTCGTGACCGACCATGGACATGATTTGATCGAGGTACTTGTTTTCCTGTTTTTCTTCTCGCTTCTGGCGCGACCATTCAACCAGAGAGGGAGATTTGTCGACAACAGATTCGAAGTCTTCATCTGGTATGAGCACATCGGTCCATTCCAAGTCTTTCTCTTCCTTCTCGCTAGATTCCTGTTCATTTTTGGTCTCCGCAGAATCTTCCGCGCTTTCCTCTTGCTGTTCTTTCTCTTCTTCTGGCTTTTCTTGTTGTTCTTGTTGTTCTTCATTGTCCTCGTCCTCTTGCTGTTCCTTCCCTTCTTCCGGCTTTTCTTCTTGTTCTTGTTGTTCTTCCTTGTCCTCGTCCTCTTGTTTTTCTTCCTGTGCTGCTTGTTCTTCTTCTTCTTCCTCTTGGTCATCTTTCTGCTCATTTTCTTGCTGTTCGTCTTGCTTTTCCTCAGCCCCTTCATTATGCTCTTCTGACTCCCTTTGGTCTTCTTGCTTCTCGGTGCTTGGGGCAGAGAGTGTCATCTTCCATACGCCGGGTGAGATACTTTCGATAAAGAGACTGCCATGAATGTTGGTTGCAGATGAAGCATCGTCCGCGCTGACTTTGATTTGTTCATCGGGGGAATGAGTTAACGACGCCGGTCTAGAAGTGCCCTCCGTGATTGAGGGAACGCTGGATTCCGGTGGTGTTTTCTGACCATCGCTACTATCACTTTCATGGGAGTGGTTGGCGTCGTTAGTATCTGGTTTATCATGATCATCCACGTTATTTGAGGACATGTCGGCGATATAATTCTAGTAAATGATAACGGAAAAAAGTGATCTGGTTCGTGAGCATAATAGCGTATGTGGAAACTCATTAAATAGACTTGAGAAACAGTTGAAGGAACAGGTAAGATTTTGGTGCCTAACACAGGCGGCCTCGCTGTCCAGACGTCGCTGTTCTATTGGCGCTTGCGATTGACGCTGACCGAACCTGGCACTGCTGCCTCAGCACTCATGCAGCTAAGAGAGGATCCGCAAAGCCCATGAAGTAAGAAAGTGGTGGCAGTAATCAGTAAAAAGAGTAATTTATTTGACTACTCAAAATAGACAGTATATAACTAGCACATGCACAAGGTACTGCAGTCCAAAGCTTTGTGACAAGATCTGATAAAATTGTGATTCTTGTAAAACTATATTTCGGACTTTCAGAAATTCGGACCTGGGACACAGCTGAATACCAAAGTCCCAAACATATCTTTTTTGGCAGACAGGGTATCCTGGTTGAGGGGCTGTGCCGGTGAAGAGCAGTGGAGATGCCTGCAAGTGTGCCTAACAAGGCTGTCTTACTATTCCTGCCAGGGGAGGTAGGCTATTTCATCTTGGAATTTTGCAATGAAGCAGTGAATCCAAACAGAGTGGGCTATCCTTGTATCCATCAATTCGTAAGTTCAATTTTCATCTCGGTCTGTGAAATCCTGACTCAAATTAAGCCCGTCTTCGTTCAAATAGCTGTATCAGTGTTACTAGCACGATGCACGTCGGCCAAGCCCCAACGTGGAGTCGCAATTTCATTGGCGTCGTTCACCCGAGTCGCTTTCCAAGTGCTTTCTTAATTTGGTAAATACGGAACAATCATATCGCAGTTTAATTGATCAATAGTAGCTAAATACGTCGGACACGGGCATCTTTAAAGAGGTCGCGGATCAACACTCTCCAAAGTCGGCTTCACCTTCAAAAACAATCCCGTATCCTTATCAATGGGTAATACATCGATAGTAGTCTCCCGTCTATAACCACCTCCGTCAGGAATATGAAAACGATGATACGCAATGTACCACTCGTCCGTACCAGGAATGTTGATTATCGAGTTGTGTCCTGTGCCGAGAATACCAAGAGACACATCTTTCTGCAAGATAACGCCACGATAAGTCCAAGGTCCGAGAGGGTTATCGGCAGTAGCGTAACCAACGCGGTAGTTTTCGGAGCCTGTGTCGTCGATAGAGTATGTCAGGTGATATGTCCCATCTCGGTAGTTGACGAAAAGACCTTCACGAAAGTCTTGGAGGCCTGAAATCTTGTGCCATGTACCAGCCTTGAGCGAGATCATATCGTCGTTCAACTCTGCCACAATTGGCACGCCGTTGCCCCAATACAGGTACCACTTTCCAGTCTCGGGGTCCTCGAAAGCAGCTGGGTCGATGGCTTGATTGCTGACAATCGGTTCGTCTTTGGTGCCTGCGATCATCGCCTTGGACTGAGCCTTCCAAGGTCCCTCGGGGTCATCGGCGACAGCAGCACCAATACTCTTATGGCCATCCTCAACCGAGGGATTGTTGCCGCTATGGTAGAAGTAGTACTTTCCGTTGCGAGCAGCAAAGGTTGGTGCCCAAGCATTGCCAGTTGCCCAAGGAACATTGCCCTTCTCTCCATCAAGCACGAGGAACGGTTCCTCACTTTTTGTCCAGGAAACGAGATCTGGAGACTTCCACCAATAAAACACGTTACCACCCCACCCTTCAAAGCCGTCGGTTGTTGAATAAATGTAGTATGTCTTGTTGACGATGGCGATGTTAGGATCGGCCCATAGACCTAGCAAGACTGGGCTGTCTCTTTTTGTGAGAACTCGAGCTGAAGCAGATGTAATGGTCAAGAAAGCCACGAGGGCATGATTAGGGAGGGAGAGAAGACGCATGGTGAATTGTTGCTAGATCGACTAGACCATAGAGCGACTATCTTGATTTCATTCGTATCACGAGGCTATATACTACACCACGACTTACAAGTGGCAGGTTTCTTGGAATGCCTGACATCATTTTGCCTATTCTGCGGCCCGTCACGGACCGAGGACCATTCCAGATAGAGGAGTTTATGCTCCAATTCTATTCGTGCGCAAAGTCTAAAAGTCATCCCCGCATCGAATCTGGGGGATCGGCGTTGCGGGGTGCAGCACGGTTTTAAGCGCTCGAGTCGTTGAGGACAAAAATTGGCATCGTATTTACCAATGCTACGGGAGTTTCAGATCGCACTTGGATATTGATGGACTCGAGTCATGGGAAGTGATCATCCCTCGGTTCATTCAGTAGCTGTCGCACGGCCTTGAAAGAGGTGCCGGACAATCACCAACTTAGGAAGCTGGTAAGGGAGAGATCTACACCAGAAGATTGACTCAGAATTATGTAGGCATGCATTCACAAATAATCATTCGAACGTTTGGTTTTGATTGAATGGTAGTATTGACCGCGGATCATATGTAGTATGTAAGAAATTTGAAGTATTTACAGAAGGTCCAATTCATATACGGATACACTCACGGGCTTCACTAGTCCGCAAGCTAAAGAGCAAAGTGCTCACTCAACTCAGATTGGAAGTTGCCCCCCCTAGTAAGCAACGGGCCATCCGTTGTCGTACCTGAGAAGGTTGATACCCAAAAGGGCAGTTCCCTGGTTGTTGTAGTAGTGGTAAACAAGAACATCAGCATCACTGTCAGTGAAGACGGCGTTGTGACCAGGGCCGTGAATAGATCCATGGCTAGCCATGATCTCGGTACCGCCACCAGACATCATCTGCACGCCAGCCTTGTCAACGAAAGGACCGGTCACGCTGCTGGAACGACCGACCATGACGCGGTAGGTGCTGGCGGCACCGTTGCAGCACTTGTCGAAGGAAACCCAGAGGTAGTAGAAGTTGCCCTTCTTAGTGATGAAGGGGGCCTCGACGGCGCCTCCAACTGAGTTGTCGCGCTTGGCGAGGTTGATCATGTTGGTGCCGGTGCGCTTGCCGGTCTTGGGGTCGAGCTGGATCAGTTTGATGCCGGACCAGAAAGATCCGAAAGTCAACCACCACTTTCCGTCGGAGTCGACAAAAAGGTTTGCGTCAATGGCGTTGTAGTCGTTGTTGTTGTTGCTCTCAACAACGACGCCCTGGTTGGTCCACGAGCCAGACGCACCAGTCTTGCTGGTGGCGAGGAAGATAGCAGAAACTCGCTGTCCGAAGGACGAGGCGGAGTAGTACATGTAGTACTGGCCATTGTGGTAAGAAATATCGGGGGCCCAGAGATTCTTCTCGCCCTTTGTGTACTGGGTGGTCCAGGAAGCTCCGTTGGGGAAAGCAGGGCCTGCTTCTTTCCAGGTTGTGCGGTCTGAGGATGTCTTGAGCGCGACGTTGTCGCCAGTGTGAGCCATCAAGTATCCTCCCTGGGGAGTCTTGACGACGGTGGGATCGTGAACGGTGGTAGCTCCATTGACGGGACCGGGGTTGGGGTAGGCGGCGTTGACGGCCGAAGCCATGGCAAGCATGCCAGTGACGAGTAGTTTCCACATGGTGATTAGATTTGATTGTGACAACTGTGGTATCGAAGGATCATGACTGAAACAATGGAAGACTATAACTTATCCTTATACTCCTGCACAGAACATGAGCCTCGGCATTTCTTCTAGCTCCTTAATCTTGCCATCTCGTTTCAGTGGTCGCTGAAACTAGAGCTATCCCCTAAAGAACCGCACCACTGGGAAATCTATCTGCGACTAGCGTAGTATCCCGCTATAGGCGCTCCAAGGAAGAACTTGTGATTTACGGAACTAGTCGGTCCGTGCCGGATTGGGCATTTTCGGCCGATCCATTGGCCACGGGGTAGTCCAAGCTCCAAAGAAGATCAGCGGTAAGTGTTGATAATGCAATGTTGAGAGCGGTCTATCAATGTTTCCGATATACGTTTGGTTAGACAAGGTCCTATACGCGCTTGATTCCGAAGGGATGAACATGGGACGAAATTGTGCAGGGAACTTAACTTCTGAGGCTTGCGTCGCGACGCCCTTGCCCGGAATGTCTCTATTCTGGGCAATCTTGATAACCACATCACGCTTTCGGGTATTGTCGCCGCCAATCGAAAGCTCTATATCAAATATCCAGTAAATTTAGAATATTGCGTGTGCCTTATTTGGAGCCTAGGTTAGTATACCCCAGTATTTGTTTGGAAGATTGATACGTGACTGCCTACCCTAGATTCGACATCCTTCTGTATGTGCGAGCATGACCATAACTATACTTGAAAAGTCAGAATATCTTCTGCTATCTCCATACCCTGCGTTACGAATTTTAGCGAATTGATGTAACTGACATATCAGGGCCGACATGAACTGCGTATCTCTTAAATCCTCTCAGGACCAGCGACAAATTGATACCTAAGGCATTCATTTAGCCATAGTAACAGCAGCCTAGACCAGAATTCACGCATTTCACAAAAACCTTATTCTCAATCAATCGATCCATCGCATCAACGCGATCCTGCAAGCTCAACGAAAGGGCGTGTGAAGCTCTGACGTCTTTTTGATGCTGTTTAGCAGAACCTTGACCCAGTTGCCACCAATTCGGTCTCTGGAACCCCGATAATGGGTCTGTGCAATCTGTGTAACAGAATACCCTGGGGAGCGCTTCCTACATTGCCTGACAAAGTCTGGGCATCCATGAGTGGACTCGACTATCACCATACCCTTTACAACTGGCCAGAGCGTTTTCGAGGCACCTCGCATCATAGAAGCCTCGAAGACTTGCGAAATTCTGCCAACAGGCTTGACTGCGCGCTTTGCTCGCTGATACTTGAACAAGTGGAGTCATGTCGGCTGCAGCTGGAGGAACAGACAACGGGTGATGAGTTTCACTGGCCCGTGTGGGAACTTGAGATCGTCAGTCGACGGTCTGGCGATGGCTTTTGGATTATGAGTCGCAGACAAAGGGTCGGGCCAACGCCTATGATGCTGCTGGCGGCGATTGGGTTTTGTGTAGCTGATGGTGAGAATATACGTAAATGCTATTCAACCTTGTTTAAAATTGTTGACCTTCCAAGGACATCCGCTTGAGCATGTCATCCGCGGCCGTCCCGTCGAAGTGGATGGTGGAAGCTTGTCAGCAATCTCGAGAATTCGCAATTGGTTAGATGACTGCGACCGACATCCAGACTGCCGCCCCAGCGAGAACACCTTACCAACCCGCGTTATTGACGTGGGTGGCAATATAAACAGTCCCTATGTAAAGCTCCGGGAAACAGATGGGAACGAGAATGATAGGCGCTACGCAGCTTTGAGGTATTTTCCATCATACATGAAAATACTCTGCGAGCTAGGCACGACTAACATCTGTCATCAAGCTACTGTTGGGGCGACGGACCCCATTTTACCACCACCAAAGCCACACTGGAAGACCGAAAGCACCTCATCGCGATAACGAGATTACCGAACATTCATAAAGACGCGATAAAGCTAACTAGAGAGCTGGGCATCAGGTACCTTTGGATTGATAGCGTTTGTATCTGCCAGGATGATCTTGAAGACTGGCAACGAGAGTCAGCTAAGATGTTGACTGTTTATGCCAATGCTTACCTGACAATCGGGGCCTACAAGAGCAAAGGTACCTCTGATGGCTTGTTCCATAGAACAAGTAGAAGATATGCCGAGTTGGAATACTCATCCGGTGATCTACGAGGCACAGTTTTGGCCTTTAGTCTGGTAACTCGAGAGGAAGCTTTGCCCATCGACTATGTAACACTCCCGAACGAGCCACTCTCTCTTCGTGGCTGGGTTCTGCAGGAACGAGTGTTGTCTCGTCGGACACTTCTTTACACTTCCCAGCAGACTTGCTTTGAATGTGATAAGGGCATTCGAGGAGAAACTGGTCTGGCTCTTGACGAACGATTTATGGCTTTGCGAGATAAGCCGGAAGAAAATGTTGAAATAGTGATAAGGCATAATGATAACGCTCAAAGGCCCGAAAAGCGCGCTGACTATCAAGGGAAGGTGCTAGCAATGTGGCACGATCTTCTCTGGGAGTACGGGATGAGGAAATTGTCCAAGAGCTCTGACAAACTTCCCGCGATATCCGGTCTTGCAAGTATCTATGCAAGGCTGCTCAATGATGAGTACGTGGCCGGTCTATGGCGGTCTCACCTGTTGGAAGGATTGCTCTGGAGGGGTCTTAATTGCAGACGAGTCCAAGGGTATCGAGCGCCTTCATGGTCGTGGGCGTCCGTGGATGGGATCCCCGCCGTTGACATGTTGGGCAATTACAAGAGACTGGCTGAAGTGCTCGAAGTCAAGGTGATGTTGACAGGTGGAAATCCATACGGTGGAGTCACCGAGGCGAGACTGCGACTCAAGGCACCTATGGAGCCTCTTGAAATTTGCGAGGCCTCGCAGACTCTCAACGTACGGATGAGGGGCGTTGAAGTCGGCCCGGATTTTGACTACCCTTCTACCGGTCCAGATAGTCAGGAAGAAACAGCGAGAATGATGAAGAGCTTGACAGGGGTGGATATATTTGCTTTGATTCTGGTGGTGACTGATCGGGGAATAGGTGTCCCTAGCTATCGATCCTTGATTGTTAGGAAGGTAGTGAACGGCGACGAGTATCAAAGGTTAGGAATTCTCGACCTTGATTTGGAAGAACTAGGATGGAGAGTTGAAGAGAATTCTAGGGAAGAATTTCCAGTCATCACACTTGTCTAGACTCGGAAGAATAATCACGCTAGCACTTCACCACGAGGACGATGAACTTGGACAAGAAGAGTCTGCAGCCCAGGCCTCGAACAGTATGTCTTAAATTCGCCAGTTCGCGAGGTCGAACAGCCATCAAGCTACACAAACTCTCTATACATAGAACGTAACAGGTTGGACTGCGAATGAAATAGGGAGAAATCTAGTAAGAAAAAAGTGTCCTTGGATAAGGAGACCGCGGCTCATCTTTGTCACCCTCAATCAAGTCTTCTTTTGGTGTTTCCTTTTCTTTCACGTCTTCGGTAACCTGCTTGACGCGCACATAGACAATAGGCGGCTTCCCCTGCGTAACAATACGACGCTCCATGTCGAACGCACCAGTGGCCACTATCAAGGGACCGAACTTCTCAAACCCATAGCTTCGAGAGTCAAAGTCCGGATGCCACCTGAGCATGAGGTTTCCAACATCGGCGAGTCTGACCCAACCGTCTTGCTCCTCCGACGATGCTTCAACAGCACCGCGCAGCCAGTCGATGAGTTGGGGTGTTATCGGTTGGGGACCGGTCAGTGGTGCATCGGTGTTGCTTTGAGTTCGCTTTCGTTTTGCTGGTGGGCTATCTGGTGGTAGGCCTTGGAATGGTATCGTGACGGGAGGCCCTGCCCCTGTGCTTGATGGTGGTGGTGCTGTAGATGGCCCTGCATCAGATGGTCCTCCGTTGGGAGGAGCAGGGGTGTACTGGCGCGCAACATCAAATGCCCTTGCTATCATGGTCTCTATCGATTCCGTCGTCGGAGTCTCAGTCCTCGGTACGAGGTTCTCGACGTAGATGAACTTGTCACACGCTGTAACAAATGGCTTCGGGGTCTTGCGCTCTCCACACCCGTAAACAACCAAGCCCGACTCGCGAATCCGCGACGCAAGTCGAGTAAAATCGCTGTCGCTTGAAACAATACAAAAGCCGTCAAACCTGCCCGTATACAAGAGGTCCATGGCATCTATGATCATGGCCGAGTCTGTCGCGTTCTTGCCGACCGTGTAGGCGAATTGCTGTATGGGCTGGATCGAGTTCTCAAGAAGACGAGGCTTCCATCTGTTCATGTGTGGGGTTGTCCAGTCGCCGTACGCGCGCTTGACGAAGGCTGTACCGTACTTTGCGATCTCTGCGAGGACATAGCTCACCATCGCTGCGCTGGCGTTGTCTGCGTCGATAAGGACGGCGAGTTTGACGGTCGGTGATGTGGTAGCCATAGTTACCCGGTGGTGGGACGAGTGCTGGCAATGTCAGCCTCAATTTCATCGTTTGATGAGTGGCTTTGACTCACCCTGAGATTTCCGAAGCTTCCGCGGCGCTCTTTTTCATATTCGATGAGAATATTTGTCGAGGTGAGCCTTGAGATGAGCGATATCTATTGTTGACTTCTTTGTTTGATGAAACGCGCAGAACAAAGACAAGATCCCGACTCAAAGGTGGGGTCAAGCCAGTGTCAGCTGACGCTTGTGCAGTGGCCTCAGCGCCTAGATATCAATTGCTTATGACTGGCATTGTAGTGTCCAGACCTGCACCCCAAAGAGAGAGCTTCATCCACCAGGCTTTCGTATTATTCAGATCGAAGCATGGTTAGAAAAGCGCTCATTTAATTCGTATGGCGAAGTGAGTGGTGGGAAATAATTTGAATAACCCTATGATCTTTTGAGGGAAAGGCCAAATCTTGGGTTTGGACAAAGACATAGAGATCTGTTCATTGTGTGTTGCTTCAATTAGTTCCTAAGAATTGTCCTCAGCAGAGTATTCCTCAATCAATCGAGCCTCTTTCCGTTCCCTTATCTCACGCAACGACGGCTCAGCCGATAGCCAACCGACAACCAACATACTCTTCAGCACCCAAGATCTGCGAAATGTTTCAGAAGTGTACCACCCCCGGCCTCTTTCGTGCAGATCTGGCACCCAGGGAAAGTTGGAACAAATATGAAGACGCAGCAGCGCTGGGTAGAGATCCAATTGCAGTAGCGCTTCTCTGGTGGCCACGTCATACCACCTGAAGCTTCCCAGGGCGAAGCCAAGCGAGGACCCTACTAGAAAGGGCAGAGCTGCTGTGCCCCAGATCATGCTGCCTGCCATACCGCTTGTGACGCCGACGACGGTCGCTGTAGATACTCCCGATACCAGACTGCGAAGCATGCTGATAGCAGATCAGCTTGTGAACGATGTCTTTTTGTGGGAGGGAACATACAATAGCCCAGGGCCGCTGTGGAAAATGATCAGTCATTTTTGTCCTATCTGGCAAGTGTTATAATGGAGCACTCACCTCACCACCCCCCACCCACTCAGCAGTCTCAAGAAGGGAAATGTTTCATAATGTTCTGTCATGTTTTGAGAGTGATGAAAGAAATGTCTCTGAGATCTCGTTGTTTGAGGCAGAATAAGCAAAGACCATCGAGAGGGGAAGCTGTAACAAAAAAAAAAGCCACAGCGAGGTATGCGCTTGACGTCATACACTGATCAAAGCCGTGTACGCACTCATATCGCATGTAATACTTTATTGAGATAAAAAGAAAGAAAAAAAAGGAAAGCTGTTGCTTCACATATAAACTTCATTTTCCGAAACACCCCCGTATCAAATTGATTAGGTTGGCAGCAGAGTAATCACATTCACGGCTACGAGGTCACAAATCCGCCCGATAAGTAACAAAGGTAAATCTGCGTCCAAATAGTGTCTGGGTCCAATTAGATTCCTACCCTATACCAATATCGTGAATAGGTTGGCGAGAGTAGCTGAAACCTGGCTAGTTTAATCCTCAGTTACTCATTCTGGCTATTTTCTTTTCAATCATCTACCCCCTCTACTAAAATTGTGATCTGGGTGTGATAATTGTCCCAACACTTTGGGGAGCATAGAGCTTCACCATTTGGAAAAAGAAAAATGTGACCGAATTAACGTTAAAATCGTGCTGTAAATATTAATCTTTAAAGCCTGGAGCTTATTCTTATTAGAATTAACGTTAAGTAACAAAAACGGCAATTTGCCAAATCCTCATAGGCCTCGGAGTTCAATTCAACCTTTTTTATTCCATGCATCAGACTAGGTTGTCGCGGGAATGGATTGTGGTCCCAATCAAGGTGATGTGTTGCCGAGGTACATGCAAATCCCGGGATATGGTCCCACAGGCGACGGGATAAAATCCCCGGAAGCGAAGCTGGAACAAGGAATTTGGGTCTGTCTCGGATCTTACGATCGAGCGGAACATCGGCTACATATCTACTAAGCTGATATGGAAAATGCACCCCGAGATTACGAGTGAACAGTGGGCACATGGCGTCAAGGTTGCGAATTACAACATAATAAAAGTAGGATTTGCCAAGTGCGGGCTGTTCAACTATTGCTAGTTCTGCGACACTTCCTGTCGTGGCGTGTTACTGATACTTGGGTCTGAACCACGATCCCCTGCTCAGCACTGGAGATGCTTTTGTCTCCCCACGCCGTATGTTCACTCGATCCTCCCCGTCCCACGTTGTAGGTCAGTTCGAGTTCGTCATCTTCGCTCTGGAGCTCAGTTCCATTGTTTCTGCTTGCACTGAATAGCTGGAAACGCTTGGAGGCAGCATGAGATAGTTCATTGTCGCCGGAAGGTGTGCCGCGTGAGGTTGACCCCATGCGATTCAGGCGGAAGAGAGGGGCCAGTGTGGGGAGGCATGCCGAGATGATAGCCACAGACGGCTCGAGACTAGACCAGGCGAAGGAGGGACCCATGGACCATGTGGTGTCAATGTTCTGGAAGAAGAGCCACAGGTAGTAGATGCGAGCGATACTGGCCACGCAGACGCTGTGTGGGAGTTAGCATGTGAAAAGTTGGGCGGTTAGTCAGACAAAACTTACAAACTACCGAGTAGCATGATACAAACAACAGATACCTTGGTTCTATTGTTCATCTTGAGCGCCCAGATGCGGGGAATAGGGACGGTCAAGATAACAATATCATTCACCATGTTCATGACGCCAAGCACAAGGAAGAAGAGCTTCACATCAATGCACTCCCCCTTGGATCCGGTATATTGGTTCCAGAAGTGGCTGACGGGCTTGCACGCAAAGGCCATTGTGATCCAAAGAATAAAGGGATAGACGCCGGTTAAAAAACATGCAATCGAGAACATGAAGTTATAGAGTCGATTCTTGTCGATGCCGAAGGGAAACAGGCGGCGGTAAAGGAGGAGGATGCTGATCTTGACCGAGGTGACGGCGAGGGCGTACAAGAAGGGTTCCGCGTAGACAATCTAGAAGGCGACACGTTAGTAAACGGCATTTATAAGACGAAAAAGAGACGTACTTTGAAGACGTGGACGACTGTCGGGAGATCGATAGCCCAGATATGGGATCCAGATCCGTAAGCTCCAGCTGAAATATGTTAGTCTTGTAAGTGATGTGACACCGTGAGTTTGAACCTACACAGAATCGTCATTGCAACGGTGCTGCCGGCACAAATCTATTTCACCATCAGTACAAGCACATACCTTCACTACAAAGTACTCACCACACTCAACAAGACAGCCCAGTCGTCCATCTCGAGGCTCGCTGACTTCATGCTTCTCGCATAGAAGCGGAGTCCCACCACCAGGACAGCAATGCCAAGTATGACAGAGGTGAGGACGTTATACAAAGTGACAACACTTTCTTCGAGATCCAGGTCTTCAGGCGGCGGCCCAAAGATGGACACGATTCTGGGATCGATCCTCGGATCAATTTCTGACACGTTTGTAGCCATTTTCGATGATCAACACTAGAAACTGGAATTCTCGGTTGCAATCGTTTTCATGGGCTCTTGACTTTATTAAATGCTACTCGGTACTGGCCAGCCAAAAAGCAAGCAAACAAATGAGCTCATCATCGTATTTCTTTTTTTGCACCGTGGCAAACAAGAATGCCTTGTCCCCGCGATGCGACATCATTGGGGGCTGAAGGACTGCAACACTCCTCTTTTTCTGTTCCTTCGTTCCCTCATCTCGGGGAACGAGTCTCAGTCGTAAAACAGCCCACTGTGTAAAGCTGGCGCAGACGATGAGGTCCACTCTGATACTACCGTGTCGTTGACTAGAGGAGTCGTCTGGGGACTCCACTGTTCTAGCGGGGACTTTTAGAGGGCGAGGGATTTTCCAGTGGTTTTTCTCGAGTAGATTTCTCTTCGGAGATATTATTTCCTCACTATTTTAGTTACTGGTAGTTGGTACGCAATCACATCTGATATCTGACAAAGTCTTCGCCAAGACTGATATTCGCCAAGATGCGTGGCATCGTGCGGCTCCAAAAGCAAAATATAACATGCCACTTGGAAGCCAATCCCTGCACCGCAAACGGTTGCCTCTTGTTCCGGCCGGAAGTAACCAGGATCACGGTGCACGTTTCAGGGGCTGATCCAAGTCACAAACGGTTTTTTGCTCCCCAACCGACGACGAATGTCGCTGTAATGTTTCATTGAGACGATCCAATCACGCTTCCGGCGGCTTTGTCTCCATTCAGGGACAAAGTCGCGGAGGGATCATCCCTGGTACGCGGCAACGGCACGGCACGTTTTTTTGCACCGCTAGGCCCAAGAAGGATACTGCTATGTTTTAGGGAGAGGTCACTGACGATTTTTGTCTCTTGGCGCTTGCGAGAGACCCTTGGATCCAGAGAAGGATGCGAAGTTGGGGTTGCATGAATCGAGCACTAGAGCCAAGTTGTCCGTATTTCCGCCATTCAATGCATGTTTTGCACTTTATCTCCTAGCGTGCCGCTTGTCGCGGTATCCTATTGGCACAGCCGCTATGTGGATAGCTTTACAGTGGTGCCTCGTTGCACGATATCTTCACCATGAACTACTAGTTGAGCTCGATCCAGATGCCCTGATAAAGTGGCCCCCAACGACAATCTCGCCAATGAAAACACTCAGGAAAAGCTTAGCCATAAAGACCAAGACTTAGCAAACAAGGCGACCCTTATTTATCGTAAAACAGATGCGACCCTGGTATCTGTTGGTTGGACATCGCCTCAGAACTAGCAAGGGAAGTCCGAGCCTACGAGCCTCAAAGTAGTTCATAACGCCGGTCGAGCCAACATGTGGCGAGTCAGATCAAGACACTGAGACCACATGGCATCTCTGGAGCGAGTATAGAAGCTGGTCCTTTCCCCATCTCAACAAAAAACATCCTGTTTCACTGTTACATTTCCCCGATCCTTCTTTCTTTTCCCTCCATCAGCAAATCTCCCGTAATCATGGCTCCTGCCCGAACTGAAGACCTGGTCTCTGACCTACCCCAGACCATCTCCACCAAGATCAAGTCAGTCGTATCAGAGCAAATCACGCCACTCGACCTTGCTCCCCCTACGCTACCCACCGAGAAGATTGGTCCTATGGGATATGTCAGAACTCTTCTGCACTTTGAGCTTTCTGATGATTACGACGGCGAGAAGTTGACCAAGATTTTCAAGCAAGCCTACACGGCTTTCAAGGAGCGCACCCCAATTGCTGGTTGTGAGATCGTTCCCGCTCCTACATACGCCGAGGATGGAGAGCTACAGCTTCGTTATTATGGTGACGAGCTTGAGCACGACTTTGCTGTCAAGGATCTTCGCGATCAAGACTTCCCTAGCTATGCCGACCTCAAGTCTCGCGGCTTTCCTTCCTCAGCCTTGAAGCCTGATCTCGTCTGTCAACGCGGTCAGGGTGGCGAGTGGCCTACTGCCGGACAGCGACTCCCCAACACCCTGATGCAGGTCAACCTCGTCAACGGAGGATTGATTCTCAACATACTCTTCTTCCACGCGTATATTGACGGTGCCACCATCTACAAGTTCACCGAGATCATATCCGAGGAAGTCCGAAGAGCTCAGGGCCTGGCCATCACCAACCCAGTCGAGATCCCCTTTGAGGACCGAGCCAAGTTGGTAAAGGCCACTGGTGGATTTTCCGGTGCTGCTGAGGACCACCCCGAGTACCTCGAGCTGCCATTCACTCCTCAAGCTCCCCCACCTAAGCTTTCTTCGCCCATTGCTCATGGCCACGTCTTCTACTTCTCGCCCGAGAAGCTGCAGGCACTCAAGGAACTTGCGGCGCCCTCCAATGCCAAGTTGTTCAAGGGAACAGACAAGGTGCCTTCTTTCATCTCCACCACCGATGCCTTGACAGCACTCATCTGGCGCTGCACCATGCTTGCCCAGCACAAGAACTCTGAGGGTGAGGACAGACCCAAGGGGACTTCCATGATCGGTCTTGCTCTGGACTGTCGTCGCCGTACAAATCAGACTATCCATCCATACACCATCGGCAACATTCTTGGCTTTGCACCCGCCGTCCTCGACATTGAATCTGTTCTGGAAGAGGATGAAGTCAGCCTGGCTGACATCGCGATTATCGTCCGAGGTGCCATCAACAAGTCCAACGAGGGTTACCTCGACAGCGTGGGTGCCATGGTTGAGCGTGCCGAGAATCCCTATCGCTTTGTTCCCACTTTCTTCCTGGACATGCCCGGTGCCCACGGTCTGGTTTCTTCCTGGAGAGAGTTTTCCTTCTATGATCTGCAGTGGGGTCCTCTTCTTGGTGATAAGACACAGGCTATCAGATTTCCTTCTACGGGAGTTACACACTGTATGCAGATTCTCCTACCTGCGCGGCCAGAGGCTGGCTCTGGTATCGAGGCTTTTGTCAACACTGAGAACAATGCTATGGAGCGCCTGCTAAACGACCCTCTATGGAATGAATTTGCTCAGGGACCGGAGAGTGCATAAAGGGATATAGATTGAGAGGAAATGATACCAAAGGGAATGTACGGGTAGCCTATGAAAGGCCGGAAGCTTCAAGTCTGATAGTTAATTGAATTGAGCGTGTAATGGCAAGTTACAAGTAAATTGACCAACATCATAAGTGAGGTATTGTGGTGAATGTGTACGGGTAGGATGTTTCATTACATGGGATCAGAAGATTAAGGATATAAAGCTAGATAGCCTCTAGGGCTTGCGGCAAGTCAGCAATGACTTTGTGTGAATAAATTGGCAGCTGGGACTTTGATCGAATTTGCTTGTGAACCGCAAGGACATAGCACCAAGAGCAACGTGACTTACGAGAGAATCTCTGGCTAAGCTCTGTCATCATCAATTGGTAATATATATATGCATGTGACGAGTCCAAAGCCTGGGTGGATAGTCTCCAAAGGGTCCACTACTCAACTTTTGAACTTCAGACCACCTATAGTGGTGGCTTTTTCAAAGTATCGTAGTACTAACATCGATAAAGGTTCAAGTGTGATCATGTTATGAACAAGTAAACAGACAAGCATATCACATGTGCTGGTCGTCTTACCACTAACTCCTGATATCACTACGAGACCAAATGACCTCAAGGCTGACGCTCTAGGGTGAACATACATTCCCAAATACCAGGGTATCAGTCGCTGAGTAAACTGACACAGGCAGAAGACTGTCCGACACCGCCTAAAAGATGCGTTGGTGTATACAAGCCCCACTGGGCCTCATGCAGGACTTTCCTGAGTTGCCGTCTTACGTGAGAATCAAGTTAGAAGCCCCCGTCGCTCCAGCGAGTCGGCTATAACCTGACGCAAGAAGGAACAGATGATTATTCCAATGTAATCTTGTCTGGTAAGTGGGTGCCTCAAAATTCCTATCTTGCTTTTCAGACAATTTCAAATCCCACTACAAGGGTAGAACTTGGAAGTGAATTCAGGGACCACAAGAAATCATTCGTGTGGGAAGAACGGCCTGAACAAAAAGTGATGGATTGCATTGAGCTATCGGGGTTTCGCAATATGCCGAGAACGAATCGGGTTACACGCACCTTCGGTTCCAATATCTCAAGTCGTACGCCGAGATCCGGGGCCCGAGGCTGCAACTTACTGCCATTTTCGTTGCTTGTGGTACTCAGGTGAAACTTTTGTCCTTTGTGGAAGGTCTAAAGCGACGAAACGGCAAATTACATTGATCGCCGCTAGAAATTGGTAGAGAGAAAGATAGAACAGGAACAATGGGGAACAGACGTAACGTAAACTAGCTCTAAACGCTTTGCGGTCTAAATGACTCCCTATATCTGTATCTTATCGAGTACTAATGAGAAGAAGCCTGAGGTCCAACACTACTGGTACACTGCTGACTATACAATTGAGGATTAGCTTGTGTCTAGCATTGTACAAGAACTAGCATGCGGGTCGCTCAAGGACTACATATCGCCATCAAGCTCGGTCCCGAATCTATAATCTACCCGACCTCTGACATGTTTGTACGTCAAATCTCACCTAATAGAACACTCCTTATAGACTACGTATCGGACATCGCGCGACGTTCCACTTCCCTCTCGTGTGCCCAGTTAATGTCACGCAGATGAATAGCCAGTAAGCCTTGCGGAGACACGGAACCAGCTTCGTTCTCAAATAGGATACTGTCTCACTACTAATTGATGGGTAAGGATCATGGATAGGCTGGCCACAAGTGTTACGAACTCCTCACTTCTCTGGTGTATCGTTAAATCGTTCACTTGCTTACTACTATCACTGTACCCAGGTCATCCTGGCTGGATGTCAAGTTCGTGAACTTTTGGGAGGGTCTAGTTGAATGAGAGACGTGGCGGCAGGCATCAGGAAGGAGAATGCATCCTCAAGTACATGATGATTCTGTCATGTCTGGTTGAAAACTTCCGAGTGGTCTGTCATTGTGACACTCAGATTTCTATAAAAACGCGCTGCATGCCCAGACTCATTACCGAAAACCACTTCCCTCAAACAACAACGCCTTCTCAGTGCCCGCAACATTACCAAGACCATTCAACAGTCGTCATGAAAGCCGTTCTCTTTGTCTCGCTTCTCTTTTCTCTTGGCGCTACTGCCATGCCTGGGGCCGATACTGTCTCTATCGATGATGGTGGATATACTTATACCGGAATTGACAAGGTACGTGAGAACATGGAATTTTCTCATGTTTCTTCGACACTCAGCGCAGCATTGCCGTCATGGTGCCTGTTGCGAGGAACTCTACCGTGTGCTAACATTTCGTAGCCTCTTCTTTCCCTTCGTGGCCTCGAATCCCGTTGTAACTGCGCTCCCTGTTACTCTCCCCACGCTGACTGCACGCCTGGAAGATGTCAATGTGCCGGAAACTACGGTTGCTGGTCTTGCTCAGGTGGGCGCATGCAGTGTCAGCCTGGTCCTGGCTCTGGAGTATGTTGGAAGTAGACGTTTATCTGGGTGCAGCATTACACCCTGCAAAGCGGCACGAATAAGCTACTGGAGCATGAAACTCGGCATTTTTTAAATCCAATTATTGTTCTCATTCTCCACTCTGTACCAAGGTCAAATATCTCGGGCAGTAGATACACACTCGTTAGCAAATTATAATTGAATGACACAGAACATTTTCGTTTATAAGTTTCTATTAGACCGTGGGTTTTCACATACGACCATACCTATCAGAGAACTCGGGATCCCGTCCGCTCTCCCATAGATAAGCTGGTAAGGGGCGGATTAGTAGTTGGGTCGGTGACGACCAGCGAATCCCCGCTGTTGTATGTTTTTGCCTGGCTGATACGAGCTTATTTTTTCAATGCCTTTGCACTGATCAAGTAATTACTGCTGCGTCCAATCTCTTCTCAGTTGAAATAGTCTTTGAGTTATTAGGTTGCTGACGAATGGCTAAATTAATTGCCATCACTCATCTCTATACTAGGCTTGTTACTCTAGATCGAGTCTCCATGTCCCTAGCCTCCTTCTGCCACATCTTCCCGACCTCAGCAACCTTGTCTAGCTCGCCTTCAGAAAGACCATTCAGCGTAATATGGAAATGTGGGCGTGGAACATTGCGTCCGACCTCAAAACCAGGTCGTTGGAGGAGATTGCTGAACCATTTTGAAATCTGGGGGTATTCAGAAATAGAGGACACCCCCGAAAAGTCTACAATCTCATGTTAGAGAGCGCCTGATCCGAGCCAGCGGTACTTACTGTGCGCCGCAATCCATGGCCAGACCGATATGTCCGCCACGGTGACTCGATCGCCTACTATATAGCCGGTTTCACTGTTGGCTAGGTGGCGATCCAAAGTCCGGTAGAGCCGATGGGTTTCGTTGATATAGCGGTTGATAGGGTACTCTAGACTTTCAGGTGCATAGCCTGTTGACAAATGTCAATACATAAATTGTTGCTTCTTCGTCAAGGCTCACACATACGAGTGAAGTGATTGGCTTGTCCTTGCATGGGACCAAGACCACCCATTTGCCACATAAGCTATATCTGGATCAGCATCATGATTTCAGTGGATAAAGAGACGCCTTCACAGCAGCGCATGACATACCCAGGAAACTGTCTCCCAATGCTCTTTGGTACTGTAAGGATACGAGACTTTGTTATCCTTGTCGTATTTTGCGACTAGATACAACAGGATAGCACCACTCTCGAACACCTTGATTTCGTTGCCATTTTCGTCTTTATCAGTGAGGGCGGGAATACGACCGTTGGGATTGATCTTGAGGAACCAGGGTTCCTTCTGCTCGTGCTTGGAAAAGTCCAGAGTGACTACCTTCAAAGGCGTCAGTATATAGAGTGAACGTGCGGATAAGCTGTACCTTGTAATCGAGACCCAGTTCTTCCAGTGCGATGGAGGCCTTGAGACCGTTGGGCGTGCCCTCTGTGTATAGCGTGATGTCGGTCTTGATACCCATAATAAATTGATTTAAGATACCTTGAGGCACTTGGATACTGGCGCTACAGTAGAGTCGAAGAGGAGCTGGTAATCGTCAGTGGTTTCTTGGATGCCTCGAAGTTTTGTTTTACTTCCGCCTAGACGTGATGGAACGGCGGAACTATTTAAATCCAACTTCAAAACTCTCACTTACAAATCCATTCTCTACTTCCATCATCGACACAGGTGGCCAACCCGCTTCCGCGGAAGGGATGACATGAAACTGATTGCTAAGGCAAACGCCAGTGTATCTCATGAAGGATTTCTTGGCTCCATGGGAGATGACTGATCGCTATGAGTAGTGAATGTACTCGCTAAGTCTTCCACCTGGTGAGATAACTTAACACATGAATTTAAAGTCAATCACACGATGTGTCCGGAAACACTAAATCCGGAGGTCTCCAGGTAATGGGTCTACCAAAAGCCCGGAACGCGACATGTAAGAAGTACAAATGTCAGACCTTGAGTGATCTGGATAACACCATTAGCGCAAAGAACAAAAAGCTACTTCCGCTGTTCTGTCGGGCCCCTGTTGGATGTTTCTGGATGCATATAGATATGCAGTTAGCATGTACTTTAACGAAAACAGATCCCTTGCATAGCTCAGTCGGTAGACCATTCGACTTTGGTAATACAGATCATTGAAAGGACTGGTTCGATCCGGGTAGGAGTTATAACTTTTGTTCCAGTCACGTATTGCTGTAGCGTTAAAGAAAGAGAGAAAGTGTAATTGAAGGTGTCGTGAGTGTCAGCAAATGCGACCTCGTGGTTGGCTAAGCCCGCAATCCACTGTGGGGTGCGTTCGGTGTATCTTATTTATCTCAGTGATTAATGGCTGCCGAAAAATCGAGGCTCTTCTGAACTTCCTCTACATACTATTCACCTCGGCACAACATCGCTGGTGATGACATTCATGAGTCAAGGTGATACCCATCACGTGTAACTTCCACAGGTTCGTCCTCGAAGCCATGTATCTGAAGTTATGGACAGGATATCACTCGGCGCTAAGATCTAAGCTACATATACCTCTATGTCGGATAGAGTAGAGACCCAACCATTTCCCGCTGAAAGTACCGCCTATTCGAGAGTCGTTCCCTATCAAAGATGGGGCTCATCATGACGATTTATGTACCCGAGATCTCTGACATCTTTCTGTAAGGATAGCCTTTTCCCGGTTGGTGTGAAATGCTATGGGACGCCTCCAATTGATCAGTTCTGGCTGTACTTGAACCTATGGAAGATTCCCGTTCGCTTATGAAGCACTGTTGAAGATAAGCACTTGCTTACGCAGCTTGTGTGATGTTTACCATATGCTAGATAGACCCTGGCGATGGCATCAAATGCGGGGTGTCTGACACACCACTTAAGAAACAGTCTGTCAATTACTTAAGGTCCCCGAGTGCCATTAGGATCTTTAAGTAACATTTCAAGAAATCTTTTGAGTGCCCGACGTCCTTCACACAGTTGCGTCTCAAGTCTTTTCCAGATGGCCGATACTTACCTCGACCCAATCAATCGCAAGTTCGCGGATGCGGCCGCTTCAGGCCCGCCCCTGTATACCAAGACATTTCGAGAAGCCCGTGATATCTTGGAGGGTATACAAAATTACAAGACTGCAACTGATATCAAGACCGAGGAGATCAAAGTTTCTGTGCTTGGAGAAGATTTTACAACGGTCATCTTCCGTCCAGTGGACGCCAAAAGTACTCTGAACATGATCTTCTACACATACGGCGGTGGATGGATTCTTGGAAGGTCTGCACACACTGGAGCTTTGAACAAGTCGGATCACTGACCTTGATAGCCCGACTGTGCATGGAGCCTTGATGGAGGACTTTGTGCGACAGACTGGTGCTGCAGTTGTCTTTCCCTACTGAACTCCTGCGCCCGAGGCCCAGTACCCTGTGCAGTTTGAGCAAGCCTATGGCGTGCTTGAGCATTTTGTGATAAATGGCGAAAAATACAATCTCAAGGTTGGTAGCCTCGGCCTCGCTGGGGGTAGCGTTGGGGGTAAGTGTTTCCACAGGATACGATGAACAACTCTGACTCGTCTTCAGGACACATGGCCATCGCAATGGCCCAACTCGCCCAAAGCCGCAATCTGCCATGCAAAATAGGCCAGTTGGTTCTTTTGTACCCAGTCACAGACACTCACAGCAAGTCAGAGACCTACAAGGTCTTCGAAGACGGACCTTATCTCAGTGAAAAGACCATGGACTGGATGATCCCCGCGTTTCTCCCGAAAGAAGAGGACAGGAAGCTCCCTTTGACCTCGCCTCTACAATTCGCTCCTGACGAGGTTCTGGCCAATTTTCCGCCTACCACCATCTTCGTGTCAGGTGCGGATCCATTAATAGGGGGAGGAGAGGCGTTTGGCCACCGACTTCAACAATTGGGAGTTGATGCGGCTGTTATCAAGGCGGATGGACAAGTCCATGATTTTGCAATGCTGGCGCCTATTCGGGTTTCTCCTACATCTCGTGCTATTGTCGAGCTTGCATCCTCAAAGCTACTCAAGGCGTTCTCTTAGCCATGATCTATGATTGAAGTAGCCTCCCATAGTTTATGCGCATACCTAATGAATTTGTTTTGGGATCTAGATTGACTCTACGACCAATCGCGTTGCGGTGTTAGACGAAGATATCTGCCTGAGACGCGCTATTACACGGAGCGCCAAGGGGATACGAAGTGCCATGAAGGGAAGTGGAAGGTCTAGACACGTCAGGTGTTATCAATTGTACTGGCGGACTTGGTACGCACTGCTTTCATCTTCAAAACTGCTCAAAGCCTTTTTCTAGCTGTGGTCTCTACTCCATCTGTGTGGTTGCACAGGTTGAAGACGGGTCTTCTATCAGGAAATGGTCTCCAAATTTGAAGTGAATTGACTTAGAACTCAATCTTCGCCAAGATGTCGCCGTCTCTTCTTCCCGCAATGTAGTAATTTTCCTTCTTTTTCAAAGATCAGCAGCAGATCTTTTGGTGGTCAGACGGAGGCACATAGTTGCGTTCTGAATATCGTGCGTACCGATCTCGTCGGTCTGATTGGGTTTCCTTTCTTATTGGTTATGTTTGAGTGGACATGATATCATTGAGGATCCAGTGAGATAAGATCAAAGTATCGTGTCGCAATCCCCTCTGAGCTGCTCTTTATAACTGTGGTATCGTATTATTTGTATGCATGAGCAATCTCACCCTTCCTGAACTTCCTCTTTAGCACAAGGCTACCTCCTAAATGACGCAACCTCATCTTGATCTCACCCCGCCTTGCTTATTTTTCTTATAATGTCTGACTCCGGTCGCAACCGATTTCATCCTACAGCTTTCGAGTAATACTTTTCCAGGATGGATCAACACGACGTCTTGAAATCTCTCATCACCCCTTCGTTACTGATACAGCTTGCTGAAGCTTACCTCCCAGTGTCAAAGACTGAACCTTTGAGCTTTTCCGAGGCACAGTCTCCCGAATTTGGCGCAAATTTCGCCGACGTCTGTAAATCAGGCGCTACTAAAGATGTATTAACTGCTCTTAGTCGGTTGAGCCATGATGGGGCCCTTCCATCAACCGAGGAATTAGATTTGATGTCTTTCCTTCCGTCGCCTGCTTCTCCAGACTTTCCGCAGCAATGCTTTGGACTGCAGCTGCTTTTAGACCAAGCGTCCAGAATTTTGTTGACAGGTATCGACGGTCGCTGGCAAGTCGCATACTTTGGTCCATTAGCAAGGCGTCTTGCTGGACAATGGCTTGCACTGCCAAAATCCCAACAGCCATACAAACAACACAGGTGGAAAGAAGACGTTGGGGCTACCAGCTTCAGCTACTGGGTAGCAACTCAAATCATGTGGGCTGCTCCATTCCTTCATGCAGAGGACTTGGAGAGTCAGCAAATTGGCCTCGACCTGTCGAAGGAGCTGCGGAAGGCTGTTGAAGCATATACTGGCAACATGGATCCAAACCGCGCAACCAGGGATGCAACACTAAAAGATGATCTCTTTTTCTTGAGGGAATTTGTTAAAGGACCACCAAAAGAAGAGGGAGAATCTGATATTAGTATGGCAAGTTGGACATTCTGGTGGTGCATGATTCTAGATGCTCATTGGCCTATCATCGCAAAGTTCGGTCGGTATCCGTACCGCAACGGTCATTTTGGCAGAGATAGTACAGAAGCGGAAAAGAAGTGGCTGGATGATGTAGGGCATTTCGGCGAAGCCTCTCCCGACGTAGCCCAGCGCATCCGGGAGGACGTCGAGAAACAGCGATGGACACCATTGGGTGAGGAGTAGCTCGCTTCATGGTTATTAGTTTGCAAACTCTTTCTTTATCTAAGCGTTAAATGTTTCAAAATCTCTCTGTCGTAGAAAAGCTCCTCTGACACTATATCTCTAAGGGCAGGCGGAAAACACGGAGCTTTGTCCGACTGAAGTCAGACTGCAGCTTTGTGGCATAGGTCAATCAAGGCCAATAGTTTGGTACCTTCGCTTAGCATTTAACAGGGTTTTGTCCCAGGAATTGCCCATGTGCCGCAGCTACTATTTGCAAACTGAAGAGGACTGTGTGGAGGCTGTACCGTAGGCAATGCACACGCAAATCATTCTTTAACCTACACAAGTGTAGTCTCTTGTCTGTTGTTCAAAGAGAAATTTTAGCAGTTAGAGGCTTTAGTAGCAAGACTCTAATGTAAGGAATGAGAATAAGCAGGTCAGTGCTTCAGAGAACATTCGGTAGGCCAAGAATCATATCTGGCAGTTACTGGTGCCGCAGCGAAAGGCCATGTGGATATTTGCCCTTTCAGTACACTGTTCAGTGCTATCATCTCCAATCATAAGTTTGGAAATGTCGTTGTGGAAATTTTGTTGCGGGAGAATCAGTGGTCTGATACGTTTGCATGAATGTCCAGGGGCCATATTTAACAGGATCGGCAGCTATCGTTCATGGTTCTGCAGCGGAATGTAACGCAACAGGCCTACCGACCAACTGCATGACATTGTGTGTTGTCGTTGCGCTCTTAACAAGGATGATGTGGGAACCCCCTCCGGAATAAATTGAACAAGGAAGCGGTATTTAACTTCTTTTTAATGTCTCATGGGCACCAGATCATTTGAAAAACTCTTTCAACATTTCTCAAGCACCTACATTCAAGAACTGATCATGTCTTCCCCGAAATCGCGACAATCAAAATCCCCTACTGGACCCCAATCTCCAGTGGCATCAGAACAGACTACTGAGATTTCGGCAGCAATTGAGGTGGTATGATCGTCCGGTACACCGCAATACTCTTGGGACTGACGACTGAGTATTAAACAGGACGATGATTCTGACTCTTCTTATTCTAAATCGTGAGCCGATATGGGGATGCAGGGGTGAAAAGGCAATCTGACTAGTTTACTAGGACCGGCATCACCGACACAGAGTCTCTTCGCTCTTCCATCCTGAGCTACAAGTGGGAGAATGGGCGCAGATATCACGCTTACCAAGATGGGTCGTACTGGTGAGCCTTCAGTACTAGTCACAAGACGATACTTATCATAACCTTTCCTCCAGGGCTCCAAATGACGACCGTCAACAGGAAGCAGAAGACCTTATGTAAGTACCATAAGTATGACGGATTTACTCACTAACGACCGGACAAGGCATGAGGTATACAAGATTGTGATGAATAACGAGCTTTACGAGGCTCCAATCGGCGAGAACCCACAAGTGAGTACAACGTTCCAGTAATGCGAGAAATCGTGCCCTGACAGTGAAAAGAATGTTCTGGATTTGGGCTGCGGGACAGGTATATGGGCCATGTGAGTTTATCGAACTTCGCTATTCTACTGTCGAGAGCCTGACAATTTCAGTGAATTTGCCGATCAACATCCATCTGCAGAAGTCATTGGCGTAGATCTATCGCCCATTCAACCCAAGTTTGTGCCTCCCAATTGCAGATTCGAGGTTGATGATGTCACGCAAGATTGGACTTACCCAGTTAACCACTTCGACTTCATTCACGTCCGGGGCATGATCGGTTGTCTTCCTGACTGGACTGAGCTTTTCAAGAGAGCATTCACGTGAGTTTGTCGCATCAGTAAAGGAATATACTGATATGGGCAGTCACATGCAACCTGGCGGCTGGGTAGAGAGCGTTGAGCTTTGGGGCGCCGCCAAAGCGGAGGACGATACACTCAAGCCTGATTCACCTTTCTACACATGGATTGATATCTTCAAAAAGATCGGTGCTTTGACTGGGAAGTCCTTCTTTTGGGACGACAAGATGGCCCAATCCATTACCGACGCCGGATTCACCAATGTCTCGGGTCGCAGGATCAAGGTACCTATCGGAACTTGGCCAAAGGATAAGACGCTCAAGCAATGGGGAGCGTGGAATCGACACTTTCTACTCCAGGGCCTTGAGGGGTTTTCGATTCGTGGATTGACTGAGATGCTAGGGGTAGGTTAATTGTCCATTGATGATTGCTTCCAGACTGTGACTGATGAGGCCTGGCATAGTGGAAATACGAGGATGCACAGATTTTCTTGTCCGAGATGCGCAAGGAACTGACAAACCCAGCACTTCACGCATACCTGGAAGTGTAAGTTTTTGAGTCATGAGTCTGGCTATGAGAATTGGTTGATGCTCACGACGTTAACCGCAGAACCGTATTCTACGGTCAGAAGCCGGAAGCATAAACACGCATCCAGAAATGTTGATTAGATAGGAATGAGGAAGGTTCATGACGTCTCCGTGAGGCTCAGGTTCGAAGGAAATCGGGATCCTATGTAGCCCACTGACTCAGCAAACCTCGGGGCAAATTAACAGAATCTTTTATAAGCTTATGACTACGACTCCATGTGTACTTCCTCCTTTTCCATATAGAAGTGGCGGAGGCAGACAACTATGGACCGTTCGTGTGAGCTAGGAGCGTGCTACTCATGAACCTCCGAGCAAGAATGCACCTGTGGATCATGTCGTGGCCTGAATCAAGCAAAGTGACTCGCATACACTGAAAGTATGTGATAGACCTCCAAATATGCTAGAGGCGTTACACTCGATGGGCCTATTCACATTGAGTTGCGCCAAATTTACCTGACAAACTGCCAGTTGCTTTGCTTGCCAAGACCTTTCCTTTGAACGTTCGTGATGCAAGTTCAAAGCGTTTGTACGTATACAGTTCTTTCTCTGAACATCACCCAGTGGTCCATATCACTGATAATTTGCAAAGCTCTATAATAAGAGAGATCTCATGCTTAGCACCTCCCAAAGACAAGTTCCATAGACAAAATAAACATCCTACACGAAGCCCATGGGTCAGCTCGACAAACTGACACACAGATTCTTCATCAGTTCATAATTTAATCTAATATTCAACATCAGTAGTGGCTCCTACATCGACCAAACATATCAGAATTAAGATGAAGTTAGAGTTCAGGCAATAAGTTTTATGAAGCCGGGTTGCCAAATTACGAAGCTCTTTCTCGAGGCTTCAAGACTAAGAGCGTCGATTCTTATACGAGTGGTGACAGTATTGGTCTACGAGCTGAGTAGATCCAGCCAGACACTGAAAAGAATAGAAAAAAGGCCAATGATCTGTGGGATCGACTGGGGCGAAATGCTGAGTGCGAAAGGCTCCATTTTTCAATCAGAAAATTTGATTAGATTCAAATGTGTAGAGCGTATCGGGAGGGTTTCATTAGCTTGGTCCACTACTTCAACCAAATTTGAGAAGGGGGATCCCAGTGGAACGCGAGAATATGGTCTAAGCTGAGTGACCCACGCCAATAGAACTGATTAAACACAATAAAGGTTCTGTTCCTTGTTACACATTGTAGATCCTTGAAATCACTATACTTTTGATCTGGGAACATCCGCACCATCAAATGGTGTTTCTTCTCAAAGAACAATCCTCAGATAGCGCAATATCCACTTCATAGTTCAAAGAATATTCGGGTGCCAGGAACGTGCCTGTTCCCTACCAGGCTGATCTCTCTTCGAGAACAAGCAATGAGTATCTAGTATTTAACAACGAAAGTGTCCCCATATTCTCATCTCTTATTTATTATCTTTGATCCAGTA
The DNA here is from genome assembly GCA_013266165.1 of Fusarium graminum. NCBI lineage: Eukaryota > Fungi > Ascomycota > Sordariomycetes > Hypocreales > Nectriaceae > Fusarium > Fusarium graminum. The sequence goes on from JAAGWP010000281.1 coordinate 51,595, forward strand.
CAGCAGTACACTGAGAGTATATCACAGTACTGGAACCCAACTTTCTCTCAACATGGATACCTACCTTCACGTCTTCTTCCGATAAACCAACTCGAAATATTATAAGAATCATCTGAAGCATTTCAGCAATTCATTGTGTTCGGTCTACGCCGTTCAGCTCCATAAAAAGGATGTCATCCTTCAACTGACAGTTCACTGTGATCCCGAAGATCCGAACCGTGATCCCGAGGATGTCGATTGGATATTGCATCGAATGTGGCAGGCAACGGACATTTGCTCTATTACACGAAACTGGAAGCAATGTGGGTATGTACTTAATGGCCATCCTACTCAGGTGGCTAAAAGGATTCTAGACAAGGTAGCCCCTGAGCCAATTGAACCTTTGCCTAAGGGAGGTATAATCCAAGAGGCGGTTCTTGAAAGGATCGTATGCTATCTGCTGAGACCTTGTTAGATGTTTCGTATTAGCCAAGGACAAGAGCGTTGTAAGACAAGAGTTGGAGAATGTGATTGTTTGAGTGGGTTCGCCTGGGTTGAAGATAGCTATGTAGTCTGTGTGTTACAGAATTTGAAATTGAAATTAAACTACTTTGGCTCTCCCATGTGTATAAAATGTGAATGTGGCTCCCATCGGCGACACGACTCTTTTCACGATCCCTCCCGTGGTTTTCTCTGAAGCTCGACAGAAGAGTGGGAAATACGAGACTGCCATGTAGTGTTGTTTTGTGATCGATTGACCTTTGTCCGATTTCTCGAAAGGTGAGAGGAAAGCCAGTGATACAAGTACCCACCAGTAGGTGACTCACATGTCTTGTGGGCGTTAATTCCCAACCGACTATCTACAATGTAGCATGTAGGTAATAGTTTTATTCACCTAGCGCTTTGTAGTCCATACATAATCACCAACCTGCCATGTCAGTGATTGGAGTAACTTCTCTCGGTCCAGTTGTCCGTTGCTACATATAGTCGTAGCATTCCCAACAGTCCCTAGGCATTAATATCCATACTTCAATAGCTAAGAGAACGACATCACTCTTTAAAGCACTTAGACAATACAGTTATCCAAGATGAGTAACAAGGGCGAGATCTTGGTCTTTAGCAGAAAGGCTACCACAACTGGTAACGACCGTAAGCTTCAGAAGCTTATCAGTGATTACAACAACAAGGGTATTACGATCCAGGTGAGCGATAAGGAGTTAAAGATTACATTTCCAGCGGGAAGTCAAGCTAAAAGGGCGGCTGCTTACACTGCGAAGAATCTGCGGGCCCGGATGGAGGAGGATGGCCTGATGAGTGATTGGAGTCTCAAAACGAAGTAGTGGTCCAGCGTGTATACAAACAAAGCCTTAAGATAGATTTGTCTAGTTAGAATTGAACTGTAGGCCATTCACTTCGTGTAGAATTCATCGGTAGTGAATCATTGGTTAGTGGGATACCATAGACAATGGCAAATCCCAACAGCTTACCCTACTCTCTGGCTACTTCGACACCCTCTCGATCACACATGACCTCCGAGGCTTCATTGAATCGCTCACATCTAATCATCGTCTGTTCACAACCTCTATCCTGATTTTGGTGAAACATACAACATTTATTCACCACATATAGTACTCCTATTGGCCATACTAGTCTACCTTTTGTAATCGAGCAGTCCAAAGACTCTCAGAACAGATACTACCGCAAGCACGATAGCGCAGAATGTCGACAAACTCCCTTTTTCGGAATTTTATGTTGCCGGAGGGGTTCGAGATCGCGGAGCACGAGATTTTTACAAGAAAGGGTACCGGCCCGTTTCGCAAAGAAAGGGTTACGCAGCTCTATACTGCTTACGATATGAGATTTGTGTGGTTTGAAGTCACGCCATTGTATCTAGCAATCATAACCTACAAGACAATCAAAGAGCCCGGTGGATTTGAAGTTGCTCCTCAAAGGAGTTTGATGGAAGAAGTGGAAAAGGCAGGCCTTTTGGATGACTGGGAGCTCATGAAATGGAAAGAGAGAGTCTTTGAGGGTATGCCGTAGGAGAATATATACCTTTCCCGTACATGCCTCGACTAGCATAATAAAATCCAACTACAATTCCACAATATCCAAGTGAACCACTTTGCCATTTTGTTTCAAACTATTGAACAGAGGTCAAAGTGAAACACTTATGACTCAACCATAACGAGATCTATTGCTTGGAAAAAATCCGCACCTTGGTTTATCAATAGATACAAGGTCGAATCATGAGGGATCATTCTCAACCGCATTTTCTGTATTCCGTTATGAATGTTACCTAGGTTAACTGTCCTTGACACAATAGAACAGACCTCAGCCTTGTGAATGGTCACCATCTCAGTCAGTGGCGCCACTGCCACTCAGAACAAGATCAAACACACTGTACTATGCATCACGCCCACTACTTTCTTTGCTTCCTGCTACTGTAAATGTCACTGCTTTCTACCCGAGTAAGTCACGGTTCGAGGGAAACCATAGGTTCTTGTCTACTAATCATTGGCTAAGTGGCTTCACTGCATGATAGGTATGAAGTCACGGACCTACCGAGGCATTGAGCCGACTCCCTACCACAAACTCGACATCCTCCTACCCTATATTGGACAAATACCACAATTCACCAACAACCATGCCACCCGACGTGAGGACGACTTTCGAACGTGTTATCCTTGTGGGAAATTATGATGGCCCCATACAGCCTGGTCGGAAAGGACGCCTGAATGCATTGCTCAATTTCTTCGACGAAGGCGATGACGATTGCCTGCAAACACGGATAATGGAGCGTAAGGTTCAGATCTCGGTAGTAGAGCCTGAAGGACAAAACAAATATGCTGATAAAAATATCCACCAAATAATGGAGGCCAAGGGACTTTTAGAGGAGTGGGTATTATTTCCTTGGTAGCGTGTAGCAGCAGGATCGTTTTATGCAAGGGAGATCTTTGCGTAACTTGATGTAATCCAACCAAGATAATGAGGCAGTCAACGGAAATAGAAAAACACTTCTCCATAACTTCCCCACAATCCCCATATTTCCCCAGTCGCGTGCCTTTTCTCCGTCTGAGGAACAACATGATGTCAAGTACTTTCTAGTCAAACCTTGGTCAAGCCAAGTGAAAGTCGACGAATTTGAATTCCTTTAGAACTTGGTTTTATGCTCCCAGCCTCCGTGCTACCCGTAGGTTGTGCATTGCGGGACACTGTGGCTTGATCTCGATAATCTGAGACGGTGACGCTTAGAATGACGTGGGTGTGCTATAATAGCCCACGAACCAAGCCCTTAGTGTTCAACTCTCCTGAATTTTAGCCTCGAAATAGGTTGGTTTCACCATGACGCAGTGCTGAGATAGCCTGATGTCACGACGCACAAAGGTCATCATGAGCGCATCAGCCAACATTGCAATGACGCATTGGAAATTCAGCCCCAGAGCTAGTGAGTTGAGAAGACCAGATAAAGGACTGATGCTGGCTCGATTTGTGGCTTGCGTTCTTGACATCTATACTCACTCACACCATTCATACGACGACATTTATCTTATCTGAATTATATCAATTGATTGTTGCTGACTACCAATATGAGTGGCAATTTGAACGTCAATATGAATGGACTGCGAACCAACGAGTTCCAGCCCGTCATTGCTGACGATAACTCCCACTCCCAATTCAATCCAGAACGCCGCAGGTCCGGTCCATTGAAGGAGATTATTGGTATGCTTTGGAGATGAGACGATCGACATGGTGTCAGAAGTGCTGACTTTGTTACACAGCTCAACAGGACAGTCTTTACAAATACATTAGCGTATGCTCCATCCGCTGTTCAGGCGGTTTCAAATGCTAATTTATTTGCAGTGGGAGGACCCAGCTCGCACTATTGGATCTTACTTCGCCGCATTGGGCTTTTTGCTCGCGGTTCACCATCTTCGCCTTACCCAATTGGCCCTGAAGTATGGCGCAATTGGTCTCGGAGGTACATAGAATCTATCCCCAACTTCTCCTTGACTATACTAATCATCGTCAAACAGTTATGTCTCTTGCCGAATTCGCTGGTCGCTCTTTTGGCCCCGACAACTTTGTATCCCGCCTTCGACCCCGACAATACAAGACTGTACCAGAATCGACTCTCAATGCTACTTTGAAGGATGTTCATGATTTCGTTCAATACTCCGTCGTCAAAATTCAGAGAATTATATTTGCGGAAGAATTGGACAAGACTGTCATTGTAAGTCGGCTACTCTGAATACAATGAACCGTGAATAACACCTGGCAGGCTTTCGCCCTCACATCCTCGCTCTACGTCCTCTGCCAGTTTATGACTCCTTTCGGAATCACCATTTTGGGTCTAACCACCATCTACATCATCCCTCTGGTCACCTCTCCCCGAGGCAGGGATATCGCCCGTGATGGTATGGCACGTGCCTCCGAGATTAGCTCTGCAGCTGTCGACCAAGCCAGCACTCTTGCCCAGGACAGCAAGGTCACCGTTTCCAACCTGACCGCTAGAGCACAGGACGCCGCATCCAACTTGACCACCAGTGCTCAAAACACTGCTTCCAACCTGACTTCCAGCGCACAGAGCACTGCCTCCAACCTAACATCGAGTGCTCAAGAGACCGCTGGAAACCTCCGACAACGTGCCGTCAACATCCTCCCTGGTGGAAGCCAGAGCAACCCCGAATCTCGCCCCGGGCAAGCCAGCGATGTCACTTCCAGCGTTTCACACAACTCTTCGCAGCCCACTCAGGCCAAGGACGTTTCCTCAAAGTATCCCTCAGCCGATATGTCATTCTCCGAGTCCAAGGACAAGGCTGAGAAGGCTTCTCACCCTGCTACCCAGACACTCCCACAAACCAGCTACTCCCCCAGCAATTCTTCCACTACTGGTTTCTCCGAAGCTGCTGTCCAGCCTATTCCTAGCCACTCTCACGATACTTTCAACCACGGTACCTCTGATGCGTTCAACTCTAATCTCTCTTCGGTGGATCAACAGAACATGTCCAGCTTTTCTCAGAACAGACAGCCTATCAGCTCGCAGTCTACCCACATCCCAGCCAATACCTCCGGCATTTCGCAATCGGGTTATCAAAGCTCGATTGGCAAGAAGCCTCCAGTCGATGAGACCAACTACTCTCTCCAGAACAGACTGGGCGGAGGTTCATCATACCAGAGCTCCGTGCCTCGCGAGGCGCCCAACAGAGGAAATTTGAGCACTCACGCTGATACATCTATGGGCAAGATGCCTCTTGGCGAACTGATTGATGAGAAGCAGAAGGCTGGTGACAAGGCTCCACCCATCTCCGGTGGCGGTCTCAATGCTATGAACTAGGAGGCCTGAAACAAGGACTCGTATACAATCTGATGAAAGTGGTAGGCTGGTCAGGCCAGTTTACAAACATTCGTCGCTATGATTTGGCGCATTGGAGTTTTGCAGACATGGACATATGTATATAACATGTAACAACAACAATTAATTTTCATTTTCAACGGTGGTCTCTTCAAGTACAAACGCTGACTTAGCATCAAATAAGTGCATTCGAATATGAGCTATTAGTCTTTGGTAGTCAAGTTTGAATGCTTATTTTGTGTAACACTTGAGCAGGGGCCCCAAGTCCATAAACTTACTTGCTCAAGAATAATCAATTCGCCTCTTATCATTTCCTAGCCGTTTTATTTGCTAGGTAATGACAGCGCACGCTTACGCCACGTGATGATGCAAGTTGTCTCTTGATCTGTCACCCTGTGTCCCGCACAACAGCCCTGGAACACCACATTAAACCACAAGACTCTGGCCTTACAATGTCCTTGTCAGGTGATGGACTTTGCAAGGCCAGAGTCGTGTGGTGGAACAATGAAGAAGTATAAGTTTTATGTCCGTTCTGCGATGAAGTTCATAGCCACGGTTTCAATGAATATGATGACCGTCAATCCCATCTTGCTCATTGCACCTATCTGCGTCGTGGTGAATCTGAAGAATACAACTTCGAGTTCCCAGTTCCTGGCTACGAAACCGATAAGGTGAATTTCCGATTCGTGGCAGGTGGAGTGATCCCACCCGAGCAAAGTCTGAGCGACGATCAAGTTGCCTTAATCAGAGCCAAATTTCCAGAGGGAGTGGTTAACAAACCACTTCTCGAGAGTCAGGATGGTAATAACCAACTCACCCTAGACAGAGTTGTTAGTGCTGTGGTCCAGGGAAGTGTTAATGCGGTTCGGCGGTCCCTCGAGTCTTCCCCGTATCTTCAAGACACTATTTTACTTGGTGTCGAGCCCTGGGATGCACCACCATCGCATCAGATATCAAATGAATGGGAAGAAGAGGAAGTTCCTCTTCTGCTGAGTTCCGCAAAGACTGTACATCAATTGGCTGCTTGAGAAGAATGTCCTGAAGTGCTTGAGCTTCTCATTGCTCAGGGTGCTGACGTCAATGCTGCCAACTTGGACGGCAGGACCTCTCTCATGGAGGCGGCGCTCTGGGGACGATTAGAGAACGTTGAAGTTCTCCTCAGGTATGGTGCTAAACCATCCTTGGCCTGCATTTGTAATGGCTACCTTCGCCTGCAGCCGACTTCGCCAAATCTTCGAAAGAGAATACCAAGGTACGACGATCTAGTAGGGTCTACAGAGAGGATACATACGAGAAGGATATGGATCGAAAGGGAATATTAAGACTGCTTGACGGATCGGCACTTGAGATTCCAGCTTTTCGACTCGATAATTTTCACTCTTCACGTCTATCAAACGATCCAAGATCAATAACTCTCTCCACTCACTATAGTCTTCCTACCGAAAGGAAGACAGTGGCTCGGTTGGTTCCTGGGAAGAGTCTTCCCGAGATATCTGCCATGAGTGGTTGGGGCCATGAGGAGGCAGAAGTGATTCAGGTAGCTGGCCATGACTGGACAAACAGAGTGCTTGATCTGTGCAACGATATTGGATTCGCACCAGAACGTCACCGCCATAATGAAAATATCCCAGGAAGGTATGATACTCGTCATGCAGAAAAGCAGCTAATAGCATATTTTGTCTACAAACACCTCTTCCTGTCACGGGAGCTCGTCATACCCGAATATCCAGAAGACAATACACAAGATCTGCTGGAGCTGCTCTCCGGGCTTGAAGTTACAGATGGGATTCGAGGACGGGCTCGCGAGCCCCAAGCGGCGAAAGAGGAAAGAGCATATCGGATGAAACTTGTGGAATTGTATAATTCGCTTCCACACTCCTTCTTGACATGAGCCAGTATTCTGGTCAGTAAACCGGTTTGCCCCGATTGTCAAGGCTTTTTAAGACGTGTCAACGAGCCATCAGGCTTGAGGCTACGTTTTATATATTCTGAAGTATTCATCATCAAATAAGGGACAAGTTCAAAGAATGATCGAGGAAGGGAGAGATGGGCTATCCTTAAGTGGGAATCAAAAGGGCTAATCCCGTTCACACTCGCTGGAACTTCCGTCAATGTGGACCTGCAGTCTTTGGTGGTAAGGGCGTTTCACAGCCTTCTGCCGATGTAGTGCTCAAGAGTGGCTTTCAAAACAGTAGCCTATAGGCCTCAATAGAATAGGAACAGTGACGACGAGTGTACGTAAAACACACGTAACATGATCACGTATGGTATTGTTTATATTTTAGGCTCCTGGAAGCACACAGCGCCAACTATTCTCCTTCGTGGTGTCTCCAGATCCATCCCACTTGCTCTCATATGGATAAGGACAATACTCTGATTGTTGTTAGCTACAATTCCACTAAGCATTTATAGACAACTTACTTCGATTCGCCACCACATTACCAGAAGCTCCATACTTAGCTCCAACAATAACGACAGGCTCTTTATCATCCTCAACCCATTTTGCCAAAGCAAGCAACACGTTCTCCGTGGGGTTCAGTCGATCCTCGTCCAAGGGGTAAGCTTGCCCAAAGTCGACTGCCCCAAGACCTCCGGAGCAGTGATACATCCCTGGCACGAAAAAGTGTCTATAGAATGAATGCATCTCGTCCAGCGTGGCGTTGAGATTACTTTGTACTTTGACGTAGTATTCGGCTAGTAGCTTGGGGGTGATGGTCTGGTCAGCTTGGCCGTGATACGAGATAATCTTGCCTCCCTTGGCGTAGAATTCCCCAAGATCGGCTTCGGCGGCATTGACGCCTCCTGGATTCAATTTGATGGCAAAGTCCATATCTTTGACGGTGAAGTTGTTGGGTGTCCAGTTCGAATCATTGTACACAGCTCCACGCCAGAAGTCCTGTCGCTTCATTAGTACCACACTTGTCATAAAGGAATATTTGAGATCTATACCTGTAAGACCTTATAGTTTAAGTCTGCAGTTCCGTTGATTTGGTTCGCTGAGAAGACACTGGTGTCTGCGCCGAGCGAAAACCCGGGGTAGACGATTCTGCCCTCCGAATCGGCCAGCGGTTCATAGGCAGCTCTGACAGATGCAACCTGTTGGGGTTTTAGACACAGGGAGCTGTTGAGAAGTCCAGTGCCGCAACCCATAATCGCCGGATCAAATGCATGCGCAGCAGGGTTGTCGATGATACCATCTTTGACTCCGTCTAAAGGATCCATGAGCTCGATCTGTTTGGCCACAATAGCCTTCCACTGTTCTGGTTGAACGTAAGACTCGGACTCAAGATCTGGCCATCCAATGCGTCTAGCCAAGATTCCCTTGGACGCCACGATGTGAAGCCAGTCGATCCCTGGAGACCCAGCAAGAATCCCGTCAAAGTCCTCTGGGTAGAGCTGAGCATTCTGCAGGCCCTGACGTCCTCCAGTACTACAACCCTGGTAGTAACTCTTTGAAGGTTTGCGTCCGTAATATTGCTTCACAATCTGCTTCGCAACCTGCGCCTCGACATGGATACCCCGATGGCCAAAGTCGTTAATGACTTCTGGCTGGTTGAGGAAAAAGTCGAAGCCCGCTTCACCATCGTGACCAGTGTTGGTTCCAAAACTAGCAAACTTCAAGTGAGCCCCATTCTGGACAAATCGATAGTCAATGCACCCTCCAATTCCACCTGTTCCAGTAGCCAGTAGACGCTTGTTCCACTCATCGGGTAACCACGCTTCTATGCGGACTGAGCTGGAGTCGCTTGTCGCGATATTGACGACAACTCGGCACAGATCGGATGTGATGTTGGCTTTGAAGGTTGGTCCACCACAAGATGCTACGGTATTGGGAAGGGGGATGACATCGCCAAGGGAGTGGTGGGTGACAGAGGCGATGGTTGTGTTGGGAATTGAGAAGCTGTCTGCTTTACACCGGGAGGTCAGATCTGCAAAGGCTGGGGAGATAGCCAGCACTGAAAGCGAAAGAAGCGCTTTGCTATAGGTTGACGGCATCGTGATCAATCGAAGCAAAGAATTGTACCCGCGATTAGGAATAGTTTCGTGCGACGTCGGCCATATTTATACATCCCCGTCGGTAAAACAGAAGAGGGGTCTCTCGGCGAACTCATTCACCGAAAAACAAGATCACGATGGTCTAGTCAATTGCCGATTATGGGATCTGGGGTTGTAGATCTAAAGGTGAAGCCATGTAACCTCCGCATTTCGGCCTCGGCGTCCGCTTCCGCTATGGTCATTTCTCCGCCTGGGGAAGTCAAACTGGTGATTGTCCGTTAAACAAGTCGCAGTACTTGGATTTACCGTTGATTGGTGCAGAAGAGATCCTTCAAGCGATATGGAGCACCCAGAGTTAGTCAATTGGATTACACTCACGATCCTGTCTCGCTGTACTGGAATTCGAAGCGGTGGGGAGAACTCACGCTATTTGCTGCAAAACCATTTGCAGATCTAAACGTCACCACCCGTCCGTCACATAGACACGTTTAATGATATTTAATTTGAATATAGGGCTTCCAAGGCTGCATTCAAAGATTTCATCTTGTGGCAATCATCGTCTCATACCTGTAGTAAAACGTTATGATGACGATCACCAATCACCGATAACGTAATCAGGTATGGATGGATTCGATGATATCATGGAGATAAAGGAACCCCCAAAGAAGAAGAGTTTGTAGATTGTCCAACACAAACACAAAGACAACCTAACACTTTAATTACCCTATCGCCAAAATGGTCCGCGTCTTTATCACAGGTTCCGTTGATGGCATCGGTCATGCCACTGCAAAGCTCCTCGCCGAGCAAGGCCATCAAGTCGTTTTACACGCCCGCAACGCCGACCGAGCAGCTACAGTCAAATCCACTATCCCGAATGCGCAAGCTGTCCTCGTAGGAGATCTTTCCTCCATCGAAGAGACCAAGAAGCTCGCTGAAGAAGCAAACAATGTTGGACCTTTCGACGTTGTTGTGCACAACGCAGGTATTGGCTACGGAGCTACAACCTTGAGGGAGTTCACCGCGGCCAAGGTCTCGGCTGTGTTTGCTGTCAACACCCTCGCGCCGTACATTCTCACATGTCTCATGGAGAAGCCTACTACGCGGCTGCTGTTCATGAGCTCCGACAGCCACTACAGTGGTGACGAGACGCTCAAGAATGCAACGCAGTCGCATTCGTACGGCAACACCAAGCTTCATGACACAATGCTTGCAAAGGCATTTGCTCGACGGTGGACGGATATTCAGGTCATTAGCATGCACCCTGGATGGGTGAAGACAAAGATGGGAGGTACTTCAGCGCCAGTTGCGTTGAGTCAACCAGCCAAGTCGTTGGCGAGCTGGGTAGCTGGGGAGGGTTCTCTGACAAAAGTCACATCTGGCGCGTTTGTTACTACCCGCGGAGAAGCCAAGCCTCATCCTGGAGCGGATAATGTGAGCAAGCAGGAAGAGTTGCTAGACATTTGCAAGGAGGTATCTGGTGTGTCGGTTCCAGGAGCTTGAGTGGCGGATCAAGACTGAAGATAGTGGCCAAGAATATAAAAAAGAGATGCCTCGCTATCGCTCGCAATCGTATTTATAGGAACAGCCCGATGCGGGGGTCGAACCCGCAACCTTGAGATCGCGTACTCGTAAGAGTCTCACGCTCTACCGATTGAGCTAACCGGGCGTGGCTCTGATTGGTTGATGGAGGACGATCAAATTGGTCTCCAGGTGATTTCTCTAGGGGCGCCACGGACTACTCTTCATTGTCCGTGATACGTCTATAAAACTGTGAGATTGAAGTATTAGTCAGAGTACATACTATGTCCATCATCTTGGAAATCGCTATTTCTGGCGCAATTGATGAAACACCTGGCTATGATGTGCTCTGTTCTTGTGGCCTAGCTGAGTAGCTAAAGACAAAAAGTGTAGTATCTTATGCGTTTTAGCTTCGGCACCTGAGATCTTATGACTGTACCAAGAAGGCAGAAATGATATACAAATGGTGGCATCTGTCCTTCCCCGGCCAGACCAGACAATGACCGGGTTCAGTAAACAGGTGGTACTTGGAGGGGAAAGCATGTCTAGGGTAGCCTTTTTGTCTAGAAATTTAAATCCGTACAAAGCTCGACGATTTATATAAAGGCTGTAGAAATCATCCCCAACTACTATTCACTCTTAACTGCCACATCTATAAAAGGTAAATACTCTAGCGACTCACCTACATTCTACACAAGTCTGGGTAGGGAGTGTCTTTTAAAAAGGAAGGGCGGCTCGCTGTCCACGCAGCACATCGAGCAAAAGAGAGGGTCTGGCCGGGGATTGAACCCGGGACCTCTCGCAAACAAAGCTGTAGGGTGTACCCTAAGCGAGAATCATACCACTAGACCACCAGACCGGATCACGAATGTTTCACGTGATGCTTTTCGATAGAGAGAATTGTTCATATACAAGTATATGTAGATTTGACGGTTGAACTTGTTATGAATCGTCTTTATGCTAGCAAGACTCGATCACTTTCTCTCTGTGATGGTCCCCGTACCAAAGACCCGTTCAATTCCTTTCAAGTCTTGCACGTATTTAGGCTCTGCTGCATTTACGTCAACCCCCCCTTTGTCCGATATTCCCGCGATTGCCGATCATGGCTGGTAAGTAGAGGTGCTAACCTTGTTTGACAACTCGCACCAAACCAGCCACCAGCTATCACCTACCTTCCACAACATCTGTGCTTCATTATCTAGCCAATCTGAAATGGAATCTGGAATAAAAGAGTGTTCGGACTTCGAAACTTCATCGCCTCCCCCTCTTGGTGCCGAAAGGGAGGCTTGTATCGCAATAAACCCTAGAGGTTTCCTTCTCCGCCCTCCGCCACAACCACACGAGCTGTGTTCTTTTATCACGCCTGATGATCAACTGTTCCAAACTATACACATGGGCGCTGCCGTTGTTAATTCTGATGAGTGGATCTTGGTAATTGATGGTCTTGTCCGTCGCCCCTTCGCTCTTAGCCTCGAACAACTCAAGGCCCTGCCTCAAGTTTCTGTAACCGCCTTCCATGAATGCTACGGAAGTCCTCTCAAACCACCTATCAGCAATCCTTGGCGTATTGGAAATGTCGTTTGGTCGGGTGTCAGGCTTTCAACAATCTTGAAAGTTGCCGATCCGCTCCCTGGAGCAAACTTTGTGTGGTCAGAAGGCCTGGACCACGGAAAGTTCTTTCAATATGAAGCAGACCGGTACCAAAAGGACTTGACGATAGACAAAGCCCATAAGCCGGAGGTTCTCGTCGCATGGAAGATCAACGGCGAACTTCTGAGTGAAAAGCGTGGAGGACCAGTCAGACTTGTTGTGCCCGGATGGTTTGGTACGAATTCGACAAAGTGGCTCTGTAAGCTTTCACTGCAGAGGCAACGCGCACCTGGGCTCTATACAGCGGTGCTATATAACGAGAAAGACCATGAAGACCTAGGGGGAAGCAAGACGAGACCTGTGTGGGAAGTCGAAGTGAACTCAATGATCACAAAGCCCGCAGAATCAGCGGTGGTTAAGCCTGGGAAGTTGACGATTGAAGGTTGGGCATGGAGTCATGATGGTGTAAAGGCAGTAGAAGTGAGCACTAACGATGGGTGCAATTGGGACAAAGGTATTATTGAGGGGAAAGAGGATCAGGCCTGGCAAAGATTTGTAGCGATAGTTTGTCTGGAATCGGGAGTGTATAGAGTGATTGCACGCGCAACGTCTCAGAGCGGAGCGAAGCAGCCTTTGGCCGGAAGACGAAATCATGTGCACGCAATTACTGTTACAGTTGACAACTGAGTCCACGACTGTAACCATGATACTAGATCAGAATTAAGACGAGTCGGAACCATACGTAGGGCTATTGAGTTTGTCTGACTCAATAAATACGATCCTGGTCTATTTTGCCAAAACTCCCATGCCCTCCGCACCAACGGCCTTGTATCAGCCGCCAAAATGAACGTATGGAACCCAGTGAAAGTTTTCCACGCCCTTGGGAGTAGAAGAAGAGCCACTGGTATCCACACAAAAAGCCCAACGTGCTTGATTGGAACCTGAACTCCGTCCATCACGTAGCTCCTTAACAGCTTTATGCAAAGCCCGACAGACACCAATATCCGTCATTCCCTCAACCTGTAAAGTCTCATAGAACACCCTTGCAATATCCACACAATACTTATCTGACACTTCCCATAGTGTCCCAACCACGTGTTGGAATCCTGCTAGTTGTAGGGAGCTTATCAAGTGAATTCCTTCGTCAGCCAACTTCCCGACAGAGTTTGCGCCAGTTGAACAGGCTGACAGATATCCGAGAAATGGCTGGCTTTTATGAAGCTTGTGGTCTCTAAAGTCTCCGACTGTCAGAGGGTTATCCTGCCAGTCTTCCAGAAGTAGACAGCTTTTCGATGGCTCTCTTGGATCTGAACTTCCGTGACCCGCAAAATGGAACACCCTGCATGTCTCCAGGTAATTTAGCACATCGTCTTTGAATGGCTTCGGAGTTATAGGTTGCAGCCCGAGTGGCGTACACATATCTCTTAGCATGTTGACTTCATCTTTGGCAAATTCGAGATCGCCTCCATGAGTCATGCCTGGTGTATGTTCCATAGATATTAAGACACCGAGATCCGAACTTTTGGTAGCCATGGATCGAGCAGCTAAGCGCCCATGGATTAACGACTTAACTGACAGTGCATAGGAAGAAATAGACCTGTCGAGGACACTATCAAAGGGCTGTTGTCGATAGTTTCCTGCTGCATGGAGTGGCAGCTGACTCAAAAGCCCAGTTGGAATCCACCAGATGCGTGGTAAATCCTCAGTCGATAGTGAGGCCTTGCATCCGAGGGCGTTTAGGGAAGGGCCTGTGATTTTGTCCCATAGCCAATTCAAGAGATCTCTCATGCCAGTATAGTTTGCTGCACGCAGCGATTGAAGCTTCTTGACTTCCTCTTTCACATAAGCGGCCTTCAGGTCTTGTAGCTTTAGAACACTTATCTTATCGTGTTGAATGAGAAACGCATCGCAGCGGTAGCGACTTGTGTTGATAACAACAATAGGACCAGGCTTGGCAGCGTCCATGATTTCCTCTTCGGACGCCAGAAGGAGGAAATTGTGAAAGTTTGGCTGATCGCGGATTCTTTGGATAAGTTTGTTGAAATCTGAATCTGCTACGCGACGTTGTCGAACTTGAGCATCCCAGGAAGTGACACTGTCGAGGGAAGTAAACTCATCTGAGACTACCCCCTGAGAAGAAAGCTTATCGCGTAAAGTGATAAATTCATTCGCCAACTCAGGATACTGTGTCTCAAGATCAGAGATATCTCCACGCATATCCATAAGCAGACTGGCGATAATTCCGCGCCCGCGCTCAAGAAGCTGTAAAGCATGATATGGACTTTTTCCAACGTTGAGACTAACAGCTGCAGCATCGGAAGCAAGACCGAAGAAATCTCCCAGCATGTTTTGCTTATCCGTGTGTTTTAAAGACCTCAAACTAATAGACGGGAGAAGGTCAACCGACTTCTCCAGGAAATGGATGGACTCTTCCCAAGACGAAGATTCGGCATGAATTCTGGCTGCCCTTATAGCCAGTAGTAATCTAACAGATGGCACAGCCGTGATCAGTTCCGATCCTTCCTCATATAGCTTAAGGGCACGGTGTATATCGTTTTTGTTATCGAAAGTCGTAGACCTTGCATCCAGCCACGTCCCCAAGTTGACGATGTAACGTGCTCGATCGAGATGTTCCGATGGGAGCTTATGCAACGCCTCCTCTGCATTAGCGATTGCATCGTCGAGATCTTTTCTTGAGCCTGTTACTCTGAATTGCCGGCCTAGCAAGTTACCAAGATTTCCTATCCGGCTCGGTAAGCTCGTATGACTGATGGGAGTTTCCTTGATACTAAGTCTCGCTATCTCAATAGCCTGTGCTAGTGATTCAGATGATTCAGTTATTATGGCATAGTCACCCAGCAGGTTTGCATAGTTATTCAAGATACTCGTCCACCGGAGTTGGTCTCTTGGTTTGAACTCGTAAGCGGCCTTTGCAAATCTAAGGCCGCGGTCGAGATCAGAGACTGCTGAGCTTCTCGCGAATCGAACGCTGTACGAACTGCTCAGTTCGTTGAATAGCGCTACCTGCGAAACATGGTCTGGAGGGAGAGATTCGAGTGCTGACTTGGCCACGTCAATTGCACGGTTGACATCGTCAAGGGAACCCGTGTGCTGTGATCTTGACCGTAGCCAACAACCCCAATTCATCATCCTTATTATTATCTCTGGGTGATTTCGGGGTGTTCTCTCTACAGCCATTGCGGCTCGTTGGATAGCGACATCCAGGTCTGTCAAGTCGGCGTTCTGTTCGAATCGCTCGTTGCGAAGAATCCCGAGGTTGTTGAGATAGCTTGGGAGATCTGAGAGACTGTCCGAAAGGCCAAGGACCACTGCCTGTTCCATATAATCGATGGCGCGGTTCAGATTATCCCTTGATCCATTGCCCTTGAAGAGTTCATAAAGTCTCAACCCGAGATTGCTAAGATAGATGGCTTTGTCATGGTTGCTTAGCTTGTGTTTTGTGGACAATGCCATTTCTCCCAGTTTGATAGCCTTGACGAGATCGTCTTCGGAGCCACAGTGACCAAATCTGTCGGACAGTCTGTTGGCAAGGTCGTTTAACCGTCCGTGATGGTCAGGGTTATCTTCGGGAGTGAGGGCAACGGCCATTTCACCAGCTTCGACGGCCTCGCCGAGGTCATCGTCACTATGGGTGCGCTCAAACCTCAAGCTCAGCCAGGTTTCAAGCCCAGTAAACGATCTGGCTAATTGACCCTGATCTCCATGTTCGATTGCTATAGCCTTTTTTGTCACTTCGATGGCACGGTCGAGATCTTCCGAGGACCCGAGCCTCTTGGACCGAGACCCGTAGTAGCCGCCAAGATTTGTTAGCCGCAAAGCCATAGTTGACTGGTCGCATGGTTGATTGATTGCTTGTTCAGTGTACTTGATGGCATTGTTGAGATCCTCAATGCAGTCGGTAGATTCGAAGCGCTCGTCGAAATAGCTTCCGAGGGCACTAAGCATGGGTCCATCGGGAAAGAAATTGATCATACCCTCTAATTCTTGAATAAGGTGATCTCGGGGATGAGCTGATCGAACGTGGGCCCCAGGGGTGGTAGCATTATTTGCTGGCTTGTCCAGCTTTTTCAAACCCCTGCTGGTGATCAGAAATTGGTACCTTCTGTCATTTTTGCTCCTACTCCTTGATGCAGAGTAAAATGATGACACTCACTGATTAGTCTGCTCAAGTTCGGTGCAAAGTACATCACGAATGCGACTCGGACGGCTCTGTTCAAGACCCACATCAGGCATCAAGACCAGCCACTCATCAACCACTTCAATGGCCTCCCGCAAATAATCTATCGAGCCTGTATTTTTGAAGAGAAGAAAACAGGCATAAGACGCTGCCTTGTTCAAGTTCTCATCTGAGGCATCTTCTCGGATTGATATAAAAGAGCGAAGTTCTTCGTCGTCAAGATCTCGCAATGCTGACGCTATATCCTCATTGACATCGAATATTTCTGTATGGTGAGACTTGATATCGGTCATTGCTGGCGTGTTTGTGAGTGAATCTAGGGGAAATCGTCAACGTCGTGTGGCTGGTGGAGAAAGTGTAGACGATTGGGTTCGTATACTGTCGTCTTTCTACCTTGAAGATTCTCCTAAATCCAGATTTTGGTCGTCATCTTCCGGCTCTTTATTCATTCTGTCATATTTGAGCCTGTTGTGTGTATTGCTTCTGCAGTCCCGCCTCGCTCCAGGCTCTCTGTCGTCTGCACAGAATTTCAGCTCCGCAAGGTCGGTGATCCGCAGACGAGCGAACGAAGCATAAAGCCAATCATAGCCTGCCATGTACTCGCCGAACTCGCCGACCCATTTAACTCGCATCATTATCCACATTCAGAACGCTTTGTCCTTTTCCTGATGTGTATTTTCAGTCGGGCAGACAATGCAGGTATCGGCCATTGTTGGTTGAAAGTAGCACAGCCAAGTATCGTCATCGAGTGGCGGAGTAAACCAGAACAAATCAACATCTGCATTCACGACTTTTCACGCTCGGCCTCTCCGTCGTCTAAGCCCTGATATACTGTAATTCGTCGACGATCACAGCTCATTGTGGAAAAGCGTGACAGTAGAGGTGAGATATGCATTGAAGCCTAACGCTGGAGGCCGCCAACAATTTCCCTCATTCGCTACGTATTTCCTGGGCAGCGGCAAATGATCTATATTCACGGTTCTGTTCACGCTTATCAACGTTTTGACCTCTTCGTGAATCTTCGTTCTAGTCCTGCCAAGCCTATCCCCCACCATGAGTCTTTTGCTTAGCCGCCCGATTCCCCGGACCTCGATTGAACTGGGCCGGCTTGTGCTTGACCCAAAATATCCGACACAGGATTACTGCCAGCCCACAATCAAGAGAGATAATACCGACAAATGTACCAATGACGGGGTCGATTCTGAAATACCTTCCAGTCTGGAGGTCGAGACTCAGCAGTTTGAAAATTTCCATGAAACTTTCGAAAAAGCGAAGGGTACTCGCCTTGAAGCCAGCTTATTGAACATTCTCTCCTTGGCACCGTCAGTTCCCTCAAGGACGTCAACAAGTATATCCGGTGCTCTCTGTGTTATTCATCAGCTTCGGGACACAAATGCATTCTTCAGCACCATTTGCCAACAAGCTCGTGTTCGGACTTGGCTCGAGGAACAATCACAGCGCACGCGTAGCACTGTCTATATTGTGTGCGGGTTCAAGGTATTGACAGATGCCAGCGTATCACTAACACGTGAGCACGGTACCTCCTTCGAAGCGTCTGTCAACGTCCCTTCTGCACTAGTCACGGGTGCCATGGGAGTTCCTATACCTGGGCTAGATGCTGGGGCTGGCGTGACTGTATCCAGAGAGTCCAGCAACAAGACCGAGTACACAGCTGTTGGAGAGCAAGTCTTTGCCGTGCAGTATCGAAAGGTCTCGTTCTCGTGGTTTTCTAAGAACAAAGTCGATCAAGCCTACCTTGCAAAAGGGAACCGTTGGGTTTCTTATGTCCAAGCAAGGGCAGGGCAAGCTGATGAGGATGAGGAGATCATTGAATGTGATATTGTTGAAGAGATCACCTCATCTGACCTGGGAGATAGATATACCAGTTTGGATATCGAAGGAGAAACAGTCTTGTATCCGGCCGATACTGACTAATCGAGATATCTTTATTTATGAAGTCAAGCTAGCTAATAATTAAGCACAGTAGTTAGTGAGAGATTCTAGGAAGCCTCGGCTGGAGTGATCCAAAATCTGATATCTTCATTGTCCCACTCAGGCTCTTTCGGGGTTGAAAGCGGAATGTAAAACCCAAGTCTTTGTGTATTAAGCTCCGCCAAAAGACCATCCAAACTACCAGAGGACAAATCTTGTCCACCTCTCTCACTAAATATCAAGGGCTGCAGTTGAAGCGAATCAAGGTCCCGTTCAGGAGTGCATGCAAAGACTTTGACTAAATCCACAATGCGAACGTTTGCTTTATCTAGCTTCTGGCGAAACTCTGGCTCAATGGAAAATCCGATGCAGGCATTGACATCTTCATCTACTCCAAGAGCGTGGAAAGGTTCGTGGGACGGAAAGAGCTTTTGGACCCCGAGTTCGGAGGCGCAGTTCATTACTACGCAGCCGATACGTCGCCGGGATCTATTCTTGATCCTGATGTTGAACAACCGCTGCTCTGGGACCTCGAATAGTCCCTCAGCGTGGTCCTTGAGTTTTGCCGGGAGCCAAGTGAACTGGTTTGTCTCTATTGCTGGCCCAATATAAGGCTCTAACGAGACCTCCATGAGGCGGGATCGTTGAGGGTATACGCTCGGATTAGAAAGACTCTTGGTCATTCTTAATCTGGCCAGGTATTCCAGACGGTAGATGAGTGCCGATATATCGGAAGATGATATAGGATTCAAAGCAGCCTTGATGACATCTTCGAAATCCCCATTTTCATCAGAAATATCGAAGTTGCCATCCTTGTTGATGGTGATAGCGAAATCAGCGTCACCGTCACCGTCACCTAGAAACAGCCAGGTCCTGTCGCCACCTTTCTTGATCCACTCGTTCTTGATAACGTCCCTTATGCTCTGTTGGGATACATCGAAACGAACAGTCGATCTTTTTTCAAGAGGCAATGACGCAAGGACAGCAAGACAGCCTCCTCTGATATCTTCCCATCTGACACTGTTCGTCTGCAGAAATCTGGCCAGAGACTCGCCAGTTTCCACACGAATCACTCGGACACGAGCTAAGGCTTTTGACTGGTCAAGTTCCTTACTCGAATCATGGCTGGAGGGTAGGATAATGTACTCTGAGCCTTTCTTCACCCCATGGATGGATCCACCATCGAGCCAAATTTCTCGGTCCACCACCTCCTTGTGCATGCCTACAGACTCGCTCTTCACTGTCAAAGAGTAAATGCGGGACTGAAGCTCATTGCTGAAGAAGGACCGATTACTGTCTCCCACATAGTGTGGTGTCTGGTACCTATTGGCGTCCCGCACATTGCTAATGACTCTACTGTATAGCGACTGGGATGATATGTTTGCAGAACTACTGCCAAGAATCTTGAGAAGCCAGTATGTCAGCAGGCCGTGCGTCCCACCTTCACCAGGTCTTTCTCTGGCAGTTTCGCTTTCCTGGCATGCAGTGAGGGTGAAGAAGCCGTGCTGTCTTTGGGAGCGGCAGTTCAGCCAGTCTCGCCACTCCACACTGTCCGTGCTAGTGATTGGACAATCCAAATCGGGGTTGGATTTGTAGACCTCTGATATGCCACGAGCCTGGCCCAAATATGGCTCTTCGTCACCTCGAACAGCACCGCCGGAGTGACAACAATCAAGAACCGCTGTCACGACAAGACAGGCATCTGCCATCTGCTTCAGGAGAAACCCAAGCTCGAGGTCTCGTAAGTAACGCCCACCATGATTGATATCACTGGGCACTAGAGCTTCATCCAGAATCTCTGCACGCTCCGTCTCATTTTTGTTGAAGATGGTGGTGGCTCTTGCGCCATGACCGGAGAAATGAATGTAGACAAAGTCGCCCTTCTTGGCGCCTTTGGGGACCTTGAATGCGTTGACGAGGTTTTCGTATGTGGGCTCCTGATATTTGACCGGCAACGGGCAAATGTAGTTTCGGTCTGAGTGTGGAGCCAGAAGCGTGACTATGTTGTCGGGATCAACTTTGATCTTATCCACCAGATACTGTTGGACCGCCAAAACGTCGTTGACACAGCCATCTAGCGATTTGTATTGGATTCTGTTACCCCTGGTGGTGTATCGAGCGGTAAAGAGTGAAGCAGGTCTCTCGGAATTATCGTAGTATTCGATTCCCACAAGTATTGCCCATTTTTTGGCTCGGTGGGTGTCGGCGTGGGACATTTTGACCAACATGTGGACAGTCCAACGAAACTTCTTTCTAATTGCCAAGAATTCGTGAGAATGGGTCGTGTAAAGGTATGAAGGCAAAAAAAAGATTCGTAGCTTGCGTTCGGCTGGTACGTACGAGAATACAAGCAAGGGCTAACAAACTGACGATTCGACAGCAAGGCCTACCAACTCCACACGACAGGGTAGTTCCAGGATAAATGAACTACTTTCCGGGTTAGTGGGTGTTGCTGCCTGGTATCCTATGAGCCAAGACTGAGTGGGTAGTGGTTGGGCACAAATACTTCTCCACCATAATCCGGCTTCTCGAATGGGGGCATAATTCAGACTGATTTAGGAGACAAATGCTAATAGAGTTCCTCTTGAGAATGTAATTAACTAAGAAAGAAAGGAAAAGAAAGAAAAAAAGGCCATTTATATTAAAAAGGATGCTTGATAGACTGGAGTCGCTTTAGATGTTCACTGTCGGTATTACACGCTGCCCAACGGTCCTGTCAATGGATGGATTATGCTCAGCCTCTACAACATCAACCCACGCGAGAACTACCATCTATTGATCCTTCGGCGAGCCATTGGGGCTATATAATGAGCTAGGTCTATCTCCCCCTGCGTATTGACCACGCTCCAGACGCTTGCTGTGGCTTGCTGAGAGTGTGGGCAAAATAGGGCCATGAGCTGAACCGAAGCAGTTGCATAAACGGTGAGCTTGCCAGAGACAGCCTTTTCCTCTAGAGACCGCAGTGTTGGTATTGGGAAATACCTCCTTCCAACGAAGGTTGCTAGGTCTTTTCTTACGTTGGCCTTGTTAATATTGTGACCTTATTTCCCATGTCTTTGACATAAATCAGTCGTGTCATGGGGCTTTGCGAAGAGAGTACCTTGCAGAGCTATAACCGCACCATGACTTGACGGGCTGTTTTTCGCAGGAAGCTAACTGTCTGATATCACTGTATTACCGTAAATTGGCAAGACATGTTTTTCTGATTCTTTTTCTCGCATCGGCGCGTGATAGTGTTGAGCTATGGCATTGCTATTGTCAACACCATGGGTTTATCGCCGCTAGAGACCGCGGGGTTCAAACGCTAGCCATACCAAGCGCAATTAGACAAGAGCAGCACGTTATTCAGAATTCATAAATGGGCGGACTTGAAGGCATTGTAGGAAAGTTCCTCTCAGTCCAAGAAATAGTGCAGTATGCAGGGCTTCGATTTAATCTGGAAGCTGAAATTCATGTACCCCGCCTGCCCAACATGTGCATATTGTATTGGCAGTAGTGGCCGTAAATGAGACTTTATCGCTTTTAGAGCTTCCAGCTTCTATCTAGCGCCTCGCGTTATTGCGACACTATCAAATTTTAGTTTTTATTTAAACACCATCAAGTCGCGTAGAGGTTCCGGGAAAGTCCCCGAGTGGATTGAAGAGTACTCGTGTGGAAGTCCCATGCATTGCTACCATATAGATATAGGTTGGTAGTGAGTAAGACAAAGCCAAACAGCGGTTGACCAAATGAGCCAAAACTAGCTATGGTAGATCCTCAACTACTAGCCCCGACTTCGTCTCAGCTATAAATACAGTCAGCATCTTCGCTCTGTTGCAACACCATGTGCCTCCCAAGTGTGTACTAAACTGTAGCGATAATAGCTCACAGTATTTGCCATCATTAGTCCTTATCTCACCTTTGTTATTTTCCGTCGTGTCTAATATTGAGACATCCACCCAAATGTGTCTTGGTGATGCAGTACTTGATACCAAAAACCCAGACGGCGCAGCGACTTCCGCGCTTAAGACAAGGCCCAACGTATCCAAATTTAGCACTATGGATGTCCGGCCATGGTATAGGCCTGAGGGGAAGACTTCCGGAGCCATAAAATTCACCAAGGATTTTGACCAGCCTCCTGCTATGGCCGTGGGTTTAAACTGGCTTGATGTTGCAAGCAACGCCAATATTCGTGTCAATGCATACGCCGATGATATCGGGAGGGACTCCGCTACACTCCATATTGACTCTTGGGAAGACACTAGTCTCTACTCAGCTGCCTGTGTCACACTCCATGTGGCTGAAAATGACTCAGATTTCCAAGTTGGTAGATACAGCACCACTGATGACCACCCATGGAACCAACCTCAGGAAAAGACGTCACGTCGCATCAACTTCGCGCGGCCTTATAAAAGCAAACCAACGGTCATCGTCTGGCTTAGTGCTCTTGACATGGACAAGAGAAGTAACTGGCGTTTATCCACTACGGCCAGCGACATATCCCCCGACGGATTCACCATCCATATCGACACTTGGGGCGACTCTATTATCTACACGGCTACAGCTCATTGGATTGCGTATCCTAGCGACAAAGAAGGGGTTACCAGCGGTTTGTACAAGGCTTCAGATGTTAGACCGTGGGATCGGCCTATGTCAAAGACCTTAGGCCGTGTTGAGTTTCCTGCCAACATGTTCAAGAGCCCTCCTACGTTCTTGACAGCCCTGAATCGCCTGGACATTGACTGCAGCCGCGGTCTCCGGGTGAAGCTAGAAACTACAGGTATTTCGGCCCAGGGTGTGGACTGGAGTGTCGAAGGATGGCTTGACACAATCTTGTACGACGCTGGAGCTTCTTATATTGCGTTTTCTTGACTGAATGACCCGTTGCATAGTAGGTCTTGAAACAACATGTTCATCTACTTACTGCCCATGACCTTCTCATCCTGACTGGGATCCAATACAAGTCCCGAGAGCATTTCTTCCAGCATAACGCACCGAGTTATTCTTTAGCCAATGGTCCTTCAAGTTATACCAGAAAGTTTGAACGAGTTCGCTCAATAACGATAGACCTCAATGAGACGTTCGGGGGAGCAGACAGTGCGTAGATAATAGCGTCGACAACCTCCTTGTTCGTGATCCCCTCTTCAGGACCACGACGCTTCTCCCACCCGGCATCTGTCGGGGATACATCCTCGAACAAGCCAGGATAAACCGAGGTGACACGCACGGAAGTTCCATTCAGTTCCTCAACCAGTCCCTGCGTGAAGCCATCTTGCGCAGCCTTTGCTGCCCTAAAAGGAAGTGAAGCCCCCGTAAGTCTCGCATACTGCAAACCCGACATGGAGACGACATTGTGTATGTCTGCGTGTGGCCTCTGCTTCAACAGCGGCAGTAAACTTCGGGTGAGGATCATAGTGCCTGTGATTGCCGAATTCACCACAGACATGATCTGATTGTCTGTTTGATCTTCAAAGGCACCTTCGGTGAACTGGGCCCCGTTGTTCACCAAGATATCGATATCTGGTTGTGAGGCGACGATCTGATCTGCTGCTTGGGCTATAGATGTGGGGTCTGTCAAATCGCAGACGATCTTAGTGGCAGAGACACCACTGTGGTTTTTGATTGTGTCTTGGACTTCGCTCAAGGCTTCTTGCGAACGTCCTAGTAGTATCGGGGTAGCTCCCTTGGCAGCGGCGACAATTGCCAAAGCTCGGCCGAGACCACGGCCTGCGCCTGTGATGATTATATTCTTGCCTTGCATTTTATGTTGGAGAATCGACTGGAGATGTTTGCCTCGGGTTTGGGTTTCTCTTCAAGCAGAGGAAACATGAAAGCTGGGGTCGTTATACAAACACACTCAAGTCTATTAATAGACTTATCAGCCGACATCGGCGACATTTTACCTGACTGCTTTGGCGTGGAACAGGGACAAGAGAGCAGCTGTAGTTCTGCAATGACTAATCAACATCAGGAATCATTTCTGGTAGTCTGTGTCGCTAGTCCAATATTGGTTCAATTGCATTGAGAAGATGAGCAGATGACAAATCAACATCGTGTTCTCGTCACCATGCATTCATGGCAATTCCGCTATCGGAAGCCCTGCCCGAGGGAAGGGCTGACTCTGGTATTTACGACACCGAAACCGTTCATAACTCATCACAGTTTCTTACATTTATAACAGAACATTAATAGTGTTACACTCAATTTTGAACAACTGGTCAATTACGGAAGTATTCTCCTCATACCCAGCGAACATTATAAGTGGGGTTGAGTCAATTTTGTAGTATGACAGCTACGTCCTAACTCTTAAAAGCCCAGAGTAGCCCACAGAGCAAGACCACCCACAACCCAAGTTTAATTCTCAGAGACATTCAGCTACCCACAAACAAAGTGTTTGTAGCCAGGTACTCAGAACGTCAACTCGCGAATGTGATCAAAGTACGGCAAAAAGCCATCCATATAATCACCCCTGAAATGTGGCTGATCAGAGTATGAGCGTTGCGATGTGATAGTCCGCGACAATTATCAGCTCGAACCTTGAGCAGAAACTGGAGGCGGCCTGCATGGGAATTTAATCTTGGCTAAGGATAAATGCTGAGGAACGAAATGATATGAGAACCTCGAGGGATGTCACTATATTGCTGCCAAGCTAGGAACATTTGATGCAATAATATGCGCCAGCCCTGCACCACTTTACAACTTGACTGATCACTTCGCCTCTTTCTCCGCTCCTCCCACCCTCGGTGCGATTATCTGTGCTTCTCTTATTCATGCACCTCTGACCGCCATGGACGGACAGATCAGTCAGAGAGGCCGTGTTACCATTTCCAAACAGGAACAAGAGTTAATGCAACTCACCTTACAACTACGAAAGAAGGAGAATGAAGCCAAATACGCAAAGTTTCATGGAGACGCCCTCATCGGAGTGAGCCTCAATTGCCAATTTCATGAGAATTCCTACTAAGAGCGGTTACAGAACCCAGTCGTTTCCCAGGTCGGCATAGCTGCAGACTTACTATCCGTCTTGCAGCCTGGTAACTGGGGAGCTTTGAAAACACTTGCCGGCGGCTTGCTGAAGGGCAGACTGCATACTACTATCGGAAGAATCTTCCGCCAGTGGTCAAGTCTGTTTTGGAACCCACTCCAGGCCGGGATGGACCTAAGCCGTCATCAGATGTCTTGAACAATTATATCAAGGGTGTTGAGGGTAATTTGAAGGAGTATCTCAACAAGCTGATGGCCGATATGGTCATGCGGGAGTCTATCTCTATGACCAGCTCGACTTTCCAGATTGATGCTACCAGGGAGTAAGTGGCCCCGGCCAGTTTCCAGTGTCAGCCCTAACATTCTTTCTAGTTTTGCCATTCCGGTGGTGACAAAGTACGTTGCCGACTTCCTCGGCTTCGGCGACAAGCTTCGCCAACTTCCTACCCAAGACAAGAATACGTACAGCGAGAATGAAATCTACCAGCACATCACCAATTGCCAAATCTTCCTGACGTACGATACGGATGAGACTAAATGGATGCAGCGCCGCCAGGCCTTCAAGACTTCAATGGAAGAACTGGTGAAGCTTACTCAGAATGGAACTATCTGGGAGGCCGGCTCATGGAATATTACCCGAGCTCTATTCGGCAAGCGGGATACCAATGCTATGCATGAACTTGGTGTCTTTGTGGCCAAGGAGGTTCTCGAATACGAGAAGAATCAGAGCAAGGCCGCTGCTATCCTACTCTTAATTTGTCTCGACATTGCTTACAGCTCTGTTGTATCGGTAAGTGGTACATAGGTCATGTTCAGGTGCACGAGCTGATGATTGTTAGTTCACTGCCACCCTTGATGGTTATATGAAGGAACTTTACGCCGCTGCCGATGGCAAACACGACAAAGAGCCAAGATGGATCGCCCTCCAGAGATGCGTTTTTTCCACCTCTGAGAATGCCCAGACTGAGCTCGAACGAAAGATCCAGCTCATGGCCCAGGAGACTGTCCGGCTGCCGATTCTGCGCAAGGCTGAGAACCAAATCGACTCCTTGGAGCTGCCTTCGCTGCCTGGCGATGATGGGGCAAAGGTCAATGTCAAGATCAAGAAAGGAGATACCATTGTTCTTGATCTGGTATGCCATAGTTCCCTGAAAGGCTTGGTAATCAATAGACTAACTTGCTTTACAGTCCAAAGCGCTTGAACACGCAGAGCAAACCATCCACAGCGAAGTCCACAGCAGGGACAAGGTTGAGTTCCTGACTTCACAGCTCAGTATCGCCGATAAATACGGCGTCTTCTCGCCACGTCGCTTCGCCACTATCTCGCTGACTGCAATGATCAAGTTCATCGCGCAGATGAAGGATCCTCGTCGCGGCCACGACACGCAAGGCAAGCTCAAGAAAATCCATCTTGACTCTACACCTGAGGGCTACGCCAACTACATGGCACCCGATCGTGTTCGCTGGATCAAGGAGCAAGTGAAGAGCCTCAAGCAGAAAAAGGCCGAAGAGATCTTCACTGATGGCATCTTGAAGCCTGAGAATATCACATATCTCACGCCAACATGGGATGAGTTTGTGCCTTTCCCCATGACGTGGAAGATTCGCTTTGATGGATTCGGTCCATCAGATTACGCTGCTGATGGCAACCCGTACGGCAGAGTCAAAACGTCTTCCGTCCACCCTGATCATTGTCCTCCGTGGTATCAGCCTCAGGGACCTAGTGCTACAGGAGGATCATTTGCCACAGTTGTTTGTGTTTGTGCTGAGGGTGATGGTACGTGTCCTTGTGCTGGTCATTCGAACAAAGGGGCGAATGTTGCACACCAGCCTGTTCCAGTATCGACAGGTTGCGGATTGAGTGATTAGCATGTGCACACCTAGTCGCACTGACTCTGAATTTCCTAACAGATGTTATATGGAATTATTGTAAGCTTGAGTGTCTTGAATATAATTCGATTTCTTTCTGTCTCGAGCATTTGCGTAACACTTTTGGGGAGAAATGTGACTCTGCATTTAAGTGGGGTTGAGCCAATTTTGCGGTGGCGGTTGAGTCCCCCTGCATTGTCATCACTGCTCTCCATGGCTTGACCAAATGCTTCAGGATAATTAATAACAAAATATAATGAACCGAATCATCACTTCTAGACGCGTCTTCGCGCACACTCCTCGTCTGTTTAGTCTCTCTCCATCGCGTCTCGCTATAGCCATCAATAGTTCACCAAACAATGTCGGTGTGCAGAAGCAATGGGCAACCAGTCAATGCTGTAGCAAGAAAACCTTGCCACAGCCGCCTCCTGCCTCAACAACATCTCGTACATTCTGGACCTCACGGCCAACGTGGAAAAGAGCCTCGGTCAACACCACGCGATGTCTAGTAGGCTGCACAGTGGGTGATTTTACAGCCATGTGGGTACTGCAAGCATATTACCCAGAACTGAGCATGGCAATTGTCATGCCCATCTCGAGTAAGTACTGTCTATACATTGGAAAGACACCGCTAACGGAACCAGTGGCGTCTGGAATCTCAACGTCGATTCTTCTCGAGACGGTCATGCTGCGTATTGGTCGTGACGGATTATCCTGGCTCACGGCGGCAAGGACGGCGATTGGCATGAGTTTGATCTCCATGTTGACGATGGAGGCGGCAGAAAATGCTGTAGACTATTATCTCACTGGTGGGCAAGTTGCTTTGAACGATCCTTTATTTTGGATCGCTGCGATGGTCTCGATTGCTGCTGGGTTCCTTGCGCCGTTGCCGTACAATTATGCGAGGTTGCGAAAGTATGGGAAAGCGTGCCATTAGGGTGATCTCTCGTGGTCAGGACTGTACTGTATACCTATCATATTGAAACACTCTACTTATCCTCCTCGAGATAATTCTGAAACATTGTCTTCTGTCCGTTTTTTTGCATCGCCTCTCGCCCTGTTCTCCGCTCCCGTTACATAACTGAGAAAGGTTTGCCGAGATCTTAGACACGGTATGCTATCGAGTCATTTACATATTAGCTTCAGGCCGCGTAATGGCCTGGGGGGGGAGAATAAGACGAGCTACAGCTTCATGACTCGCGCCCGATTAATACATCAAAGTTCAAATATGGCAACAGTTCACGACATCAATCCGTCAAGATGCAAAACCCAATAATGTCCATGCTAAATTAACGTATCCAATAAGCATAAAACCAATGGCTCAAATATCTCGTCATTCTGCTTACGCGCCAATGCAACGCTAAATTCCCCCCGCAATCCCCAGCTAAAAGCCCTGTAGCTCATCTCTGGGGAAGTCTGGACTCTTTTCCGACACCACGTGGATCAACGCCATCTTTTCGGCGCTTCATCAGTGTCCGAGTAGGAAGAGACAGCTTAGAAAGCTGTGAGAAACGAAATACGGCGCGAGAAATAGACTCCGTAAAGTTGATGGCGTATCTGCTATCTTGATGCTATTTTTGTTGGATGGGGCTTTGGAGATGGGCTGAGATGTTCTGGTGACGGTGTTATGATGGTTGGGGTTTCTGGACAGCAGAGTTGGATCTTGCAGGTGTATCTTGGAATCTCTATTGCTTGATAGTATAGTCATGATTTCAAGTACTCGATACAGTTGCCTAGTTCAAGATCCAACTGTACCGTCTTGTCGGGTCCAAGCCCAGCCCAGCCCAGCCCAGAATCCACCGCTATGACCTTGTCAACCTCGATAGCTCACCTGTCTCATCTCTCCACCTCCACTTGGCCATCCCAATCGAAGACCAAATAACACACTATAACGATATCTCATCGCTCCCAGATCTAGCGTCTCTTCCCCTCAAACACCGTCGCATGCAAGCATCCTCGGCCTCTACTTCTAATCCCCGACTACCCCAGACTGTCACCACTTCCCCAGCTTCTCGCTAGCTCGCCTTCCCCCGCCCTCGCGGAGATCCTGGCCTAATCTAGCCCTTAAATTTAACCTTGTTTAGAACATAAATACCAGACTGTTCCTGCGACAGAGTTTTCTCACCCCAGGCCCCCATCATCATCACCCAACTATCCATCACCATGGCCACCACTCTGAACAAGGAAACGTCCGAGTTTGCTCACGTCAACAGCGTGGTTGAGGATGAGAAGCCTTCGCAGGTGGAGGAGAGGGACTGGACGGGCACTGCCAAGAAAACAGACCCTGAGGAGATCCGTCTTGTCAAGAAGCTTGACCTGTGGATCATGGTGAGTGAATCGATGTGCCAATGCTTGGCCTCTGCTAACTTTGTAGCCCTGTCTTTGTGTTATGTACTTCCTCAACTACGTCGATCGAAATGCCATTGCTCAAGCGCGATTAAATAACCTCGAAGAGGATCTCAACATGACCGGTACAGAGTTCAACACGACTGTTTCGATGTATGTGGTGTAACATGGTCAAATTGATCAACGCTGATGACTGTTTAGCTTGTTTGTCGGTTACGTCTTGATGCAGGTTCCTAGCAACATGTTGATCACCAAGGTAAGGCCTGGTATCTACATGAGTGCATGGATGTTGGTCTGGGCTGTTGTCTCTGGTAAGTTGTGACTACAGTCTTGAAACTTCGATCGCTGACGGTATAGCTTGCACCGCTCTCGTCAAGAGCTACGCTGGTCTTGTTGTCTGCCGATTCTTCCTCGGCATCACCGAAGCGCCCTTTTATCCCGGTGCCACATACATGCTCTCGATCTTTTACACACGCAAAGGTAACTTCCCCGCTGTCATGTAGCCTCGACGGCTCTAACTGTAAACAGAGGTCGCAGCTCGAATTGCTCTTCTCTACTGCGCCCAGATTCTCGCCACTGGTTTCTCAGGTTTGATTGCTGCTGGTATCTTTGCAGGCATGGACGGTCTAGCCGGTCTAGCAGGATGGCGATGGTAAGCACACAAGCGCAATGCTGCAAACACATCTAACAATCACCAGGCTATTCATCGTTGAAGGCGCAGTCACCGCGCTCGTCGCCGTCGTGGGCTTCTTCATGCTTCCCAACACACCCCTCACCACACGCTGGCTCTCCGACCGCGAGAAGCAACTTGCTCACGAGCGAATGGAGAAGGATAAGGTGTCGGACTCGCAGGAGGGCGGTTCATCTTGGGAGGGCTTGAAGCAGGCCTGCAGTGACAAGCGAACGTGGCTTTTCTGCCTCATGCAGAACTTCCATCTTTCGGCGTGCTCTTTCAATTCTTTCTTCCCTACGTAAGTTGCACTTGTTTGGTGTTGCGAGAAGAAGCTAACTAGTTTCAGTGTTGTCAAGACCCTTGGCTTCAGCACCACCATCACCCTGGTTATGACTTGCCCGCCATTCATCTTTGCTGGTGCTGCCGGTATTCTTTTCGGTTGGAACTCTGGACGAGTCCATGAGCGCACCTGGCACATCACCGTCGGTCTCTCTATTGCTGTAGCAGGTTTCGTCCTCGCTGCTGCCACCCTCAACACCGCTGCTCGATACGTCGCATGCTTCATCTTTCCCATGGGCGCCTACGCTGTCAACTCTGTCATCATCGGGTGGGCGTCTTCCACTTTGTCTCAGACCAAGGAGAAGAAGGCTGTTGTTTTGGCCATGACCAACGTCGGTGGCCAGGTAAGTTTTGTATGTTCCTGAATGTGGTATCTGTTCTAACTGTGACCAGATTGGCTACATCTACGGTGCCTACCTGTGGCCCAAGAGTGACTCTCCCCGATATGGAATTGGGTTCGGTGCATCCGCTGGGTTCGCATTGTGTTCAATTGCGTGCGCGTGGTGTATTCGTATTTTGTTGGTCCGTGAGAACCGTCGCATTCGTGCCTCGACCTCTGAGCAGGTTAACCTGTACGGATACTAATTGGGAATGTGAATCTAAGTGGAATAGTGTCGAGAATTTATTAATAGACCTTGTCTTGGTACTTGCATGTTGGGTCTGGCGTGTGGTACACTTAGGAACTAATTACAGTCAATCAGCCAACAAAATAAGTAACCGTGATGATTCAAGTATTTCTGCTTATCGAAAGGTTGTGATTTGCTAGATGGGCCAGCGAATATTGCCGGAATTACCCTTGTCAATGCGATTTGGATGAACAGGCAGAATCCTCCTGGCAGAGGATGCCCCGCACGGCTGCCTAACTTGGAGACTACAACAAAATCGACATATTTACAGCATCTGGAATTCGGTCTTTGTTACATATCACTTCATCGACAAGCAGTTCAAAATGTCTAATTCACTTCGAGATCGGCTCTTTTCGGAGCCAGCAGACCCCCAAATGGAATGTCCTCTCTTTCGTATACTCCCAGCAGAAGTCAGAGACGAGATATTCTCCTACGCCCTCACAGACCATCCGGATCCAACTCCCTCTCAGCAATTCAAGGAAACAACCTGCTACGTTCGACCTTCTTACTTGTCAGCTCAATCGACCGACACAAGACTCCTCCGCACATGTCGCGCCGTTTACCGCGAAACTTGGTACAAGCCGTATACCCTAAGGGAGCATACGCAATGGCTTTCGTCTCAGGACCGTGCTCCTCCCACTTTCGGGATGACTAGCGGCAATCGCCTTGACAGGACCCTCTGGCGTATCGCCAAACAGCTGGGCCAAAAGAGGGTTGAGGTTGAGCGTCTGAGGGTTTTTGCGCAGATGTACAAGCTGGAAGAGGGCGATCTTGCCTTCATGCTTCGTAGGGCAGAGTTTGTCGCCCGCACCGTGACGCTCACCATTCGACATACAGATTGGTGGTTCTGGGAAAACGACGACCCTTTGTCGTTCAAGGGACGTTGGATTACCGACGTCAGCAAGGCCTTGACGTCCAGTACCAACCAATTCTGCATCGAGCTAGAGTCTCTTGAGCGGAAGAAGGATCAGGTGGACAAAATTGCGGACCAAATGATCAAAAACTGGTTCTTGAAGCGACCTGATGGCGTTGTTTTATACGCGGAAGCATCTGGTAAGAGTATAAAGACAAGCCGATGGAGAGGGTCAAGTATTTGGCATGGCCAGAGATGGATTCGCGATGAGACGGAGCCAGAAAAACTCGACTATTACATCGTGTCCGTCACCTTTCGTTCCAAGATCGAGATTGAACGAAACGGGGGCACAATCGACGAAAGTGTTCTCCGGTCGGCGCAGGAAGAGAAACACTTCTTCGAGGAACTTTGTATTCCTGAGCAAGGAAGAATTGAAGACAATCAGCCTTTTATGTGGTGGGACGATAACGTCAGCGACGATGATTGGATGGTCTGCAACATCGGTTTTGATTAGTTGGGCATGTCTACATAGTGAGTATGTATTGTAATAGATGAATTATTTGTCTGTGTTTTGTGATACAATCGTGTTTTGATCAAGTGACCCATTAGTCAGCATTAGCGCATACGTCACTGCATCTCGAATGTTGCTCTTTATTCTCGGCATCTTCATTATGACTCAACCAGATAAAAACGACAACGGCCGCGTCGTCGGCGACTTGACCTGTCAATCAGACTCTTATCTCAAGACTCTCGAGACAGAGGTCGTCTCGTGCGAAAAAGCAAAGCATGCGCCCAAGTCAAAGAAACACGG
This sequence comes from Fusarium graminum, assembly GCA_013266165.1. Classification (NCBI taxonomy): domain Eukaryota; kingdom Fungi; phylum Ascomycota; class Sordariomycetes; order Hypocreales; family Nectriaceae; genus Fusarium; species Fusarium graminum. Next base: position 84,644 of record JAAGWP010000281.1, read on the forward strand.
GCATTCGCATCACGATGAGTGGTTGATTGAGTGCGCCGACTCGGTTCTGTTCCCCGAAGGTGAGTCACTGCGAATTGTACAATTGATGTGTACTTACACTCTCAGGCGGCGGTCAACCTTCGGATTACGGCACACTCACTCCACTGTCGGGTCCTGACCAAACTCCCATCCCTGTCAACAATGTGCAGCGTCAAGGCCTCAGATGTGTCATCTACTCGCCCACGCCTCTATCTCCCGGCGACAAGGTCCGCCAAGAAGTCGACTGGAAGCGAAGATGGGATCATATGCAGCAGCATACCGGTCAGCACTTGCTCTCTGCTGTCATGATGAAGCATCACGAGCTCAAGACTCTTGGCTGGGGTATGGGCGCTGATGGGAGCATGAATTACGTCGATCTGCAGAGGAAGCCGACAGACGAGGAGATGCAGGCCATCCCTTTGGAGTGCGCCGAGGTGATTCGCGATAACCTCTCCATCAAGGTTGAGACTCCGGATGATGCGAAACACGATAAACTTCCTGGCGATTATGACAAGTCCGATGGCGTCGTCCGCGTTATTCACATTGGCGATCTCGACACAAACACGCATGTACCCTTTACTCAATGAATGCATCTTCTGACCTCCTACAGATGCTGCGGAACTCATCTTTTACAAACATCGCATATCTCGCTTATCATTCTGGGCTCGACACAGTCCGTACATGGGAAAAACTGCCGCCTGTCATTCATGGCCGGCGACCGCGCCATCGCCTTTGCCAATTCCTCAGTCAACGCCATCAACACCATCGCCAAGCTGACATCTTCCAGCAGTGTTCCCAGCGAAGTCGTCACACGCGTCACGGCACTTTCCGACAGCGGCACCGACGGGAAACGATCTGAGAGAAAGCTCCTCCTTGAAATTGCAAAGTTCGAGAGCGAGCAAGCGATTCGAACTGTTGTGCAGAACAGGATGAATGCGTATATCCACCGGTATGATGGGAGCACCGATTTTATCAACAAGATTGTTGGTGAGACGAGGGATGTTCTGCAGGGCACAGGGTTTGTTACTGTGATTGCCATTGGAGAACCGAAAGGCAGTGGTCCAGTGGTTATCGTGGGTGATCAAGTGGCTGTGGATGCTATGGCTCAGAAGGTCAAGGCTGTTATCAAGGACATCAAGGGAGGAGGTGCTGGGGGTAAGTGGCAGGGCAAGGTGAAGGAGTGGACGAATGCCCAACTGCATGCTTTGAAGGATGTTGTCGAGTCGTGATTCTTTAGGACGTTGGCAACTGGCCGTTTGTTCACAGATCACATTCATAGACCAAACCTTCTTTCGTGTTTTATTCCAAGAAACATCTAGACCAAACTCCCGAACAACGCTATCCAATGTCGATGTCCAAAATGATTAAATCAGTTCCAACGTCTTCCTGTTCGCAACTCTGTTCATCTGCACTCGTCTCCTCTTTGGCCTCATTTGGGTCTGCTGAAATGCCCTGCGAATATGCCTCACATCGATAGGTGGCCTTGCAGAGTCAAGCGAGACAAAAAGTCCATGTCTTCTCTCCCCAGCCGGCGCTGCCTGGTCTACCTTTCTCCGCTGAGCCGTCAGTTCTTGATCCTGAATCGACAGGGCCATGTCTGTTAGTTTCTTGACAATTTCGACAGCCAGAAAACCAGTAATCTCAAGGATATCCTCTTTCTTCCTTGGCTCAGCGATGACGCCTATGCCAGCCCACTTGCGGAACCGTTCCTTCTTGCGAGATGTGAACGATGCGTGTCGATAGTCGGCGTACTTGGCGTACTCCTCCGCGGTCATGCCTTTTGTTATCTCATCTGCCCAGCGTAGTCTCTCGAGAGAGTCCTTACTTGATTCTTCAAGAAGGGCTTCGTTACTGGCGGCGCCGGGGGGTTGCACTGAGAAGAAATACCCCACATCCCAGGGGAGAAGTGTGGCTGGAGCTTCTGTCCTTTTCGACAGGCAGTCAGATATCCCGTTACCGAGAGTTTCCTCGATGTCCTCGGCGTCGTCGAGGTTTATCTCTCCGTTGTCGTTGTCCTTGGTGTTGGCTGCTCGGCGAATAGCTCTCCAGCGGATGAGAGACTGCACGCGTGCGAGTCGAGATTGATCGTGGCGGATTTGGAAGATAATGTCATTGATGGAGAAGGCTCGTTGACCACGTCGAGCGGCGAGTTCGTTGGCGGTGGTTAACTACAGTTGTTAGTGGTAGGCAAGAACGCGGTTGGAATACTTACCAGATGGATGACCTGGTCGCGCACGATCTCCTCGATCAGAGCCAAAGTCTCTAGTGAAACATCTTGTTTCTCTCCAGCGCAAAACACCATCTGTGAAGGTGTTAGACAGGGTAGGGTGTGGGATCGAAGATGTTTGCTTACCTGCTGGATCTCTGCAGCATACTTGGGGATAGTTTTCGGGGCGACGTTGGCCATGCTGAGCAGTTTGGCCGCACTGTCACGTTATGAGTCAGCTGGGGTAGAAATATTGATAGTCTTGTATCACTGATGGTGAATCACTTGGATTTTTTGGTGTGATTAGGTGAAGTTGTCGCCAGTGTCGTATAGTGATGCAGGACAGAGAGTGGAGGGAGAATTGCTGTGAGGGTTGCGAAACTATGGGTGATTATTTTGGTTGAATGAGAGTTATAGTCTACGTTTGACAGCTACCTTCTACTCTATTGACGCATAGGATATTAAACCTGAAAACTGGGTTTTGCGGTCTCATCTTTGTTCATCTGGCCGAGTAGATGAACATGGTGGCTGACAACATTGGCCATCTGAACAAAGAACTTTCCAAATATGCACGCCACAATTTCTAAATTTGAGGTAATATTTTAAAGAAGTGTATTTTCTCTTTAGTAAGTGTTTATTGGCACTGTCTTTGATGCAATGTTGTTGATAAGTGTCTAGTTTTTTGAGTCAGGCAGCTCACCCAGGCTGAATGCCTCGTTTCTTCATCGCAAGGTTTCTGTTTGTTTTGTGAGAAAGCCATCGCGTAGTTGAAATCAGCTGTGATAACGATGGCTTCCATTAGCTCATATTCTTGATGGTACCTAATTATATAAACTTCAAGATATTCTTGCCTCTATGTTTAAACCTTTCTATGGAATAAAGTTAAGTGAATTAACTTAGTCTCACTAATTTTTCACTATCACCCACGACAACCTGTCCCTCAATGATTCATTTCTTGTGAATTTACCGTTGGCGTCTTTTCTCTGTTTCTCTTTTTCTCTGGGTCCTGGTTGTAAAGAGAAAGGCTTGACGAATATTTGTTAGATGTTTTCATCCGGTCTGGCGAGAATGACATTTGGTCTACATTGGTTCTTTACGAAAGCTTAAAAAGGTGAAATAAGAATTATATATCAGTGATTTATTACAAGATTGTGCATTTGTTGTGTTAACTCATACTATCTGAGGACCATAAACGCTCTGCTCGGTCTTGACCAGGCCTGGCCATTTATGTCACGATACTTTCTGGAGGAACAATTTTCTGGCCATCGCAATCTCGCTCTTTGTTTGGGATTCAATTTTGTACAAAGTTGCATCACTGCGTTCGCGAAGTATACCGCCAAAGCGACGGCAGTCAAAATTCTGCGTGCAAAGTGCAAAGTTGGTGATACCAATAGGCTCACATGGCCCCAGATTTGCCTCTAGATCCCATCGCGACTAATTCAAAAGATGTACGTTCCTAGTATGGCAGTACCTTAAAGTTTGGATTCCTAATACACACCCCATGCAATGGCTTGTGGCAATTGACTTTATGCCACGCGTTGACGTTTGAGTGTTGTCATCAGTACAGCAATTTGTTCAAGTACAGTACTGCCATATTACTGTCGCATGATGTAAGGGCATACTGCGAACCAGCGATTTTACGATATAGTCGATAAAGTTGAATCAAGATGTGGTCACATGAAAGAAGGGAACCCGTGACTGATTTGAACGTGGCGAAATAATATTATGCAAGAAATGCTGCTAAATACAAGGATATAATATGCTCTTTTTGGTTCATGTACCACCTCGCTCCTGCGCGAAAACAACTTTTCTAAATGCAACGTCCGTCATATCGTTACTTGCCGGCAGTCCGGCTGCTTCTATAGTACACGTCTATAGTATGTGTGGTGTGATGTTTGATGTGGTGTGTCGGAATTTAAGAAGAAGCCTCCTCATCAGTGACACCCTCACGAGCACCCTTGGTAGTGCCGTTGGGAACCCACTTGGAAGAGGTGATGGGGTTGACCTTCTGGACGTACATGGTGTCAATCTCCTCGAGGGTTCGGTCCTTGGACTCGATGACGAAGAAGAAGACAATGGCGACGAGAGCGGCACAACATCCGGCGTAGACGAGACCATAGAAGTAGTCAATGGCATCAGTGATGAAGCGAGTGCTGCGAAATGTTAGTGAATTGCTATTGTGATACAGACAAACAAGGTAACTTACAAGAAACCAATGAGGAAGTTGAAGAGCCAGTTGGTAGCAGTGGCGAGAGCCATGCAGCGACTGCGGTGCTGGGAAGGGTACATCTCAGCGACGACAGCCCAGACAAGAGGACCCCAGGTGGTAGCAAAGGCGACGATGGCCAAGCAAGAGAAGGTAACGAGGACAGTTCCAGCAGCGGGGGTGTTGAGAGGGTTCTTGCGGTCGAGAGCAAAGTGGCCGACAAAAGCGTAGATGAAGAAACACATCATCATCCAGGCAGCACCAATCATGAGAGCCTTTCTGCGACTGCACTTCTGAACGACATAGAGACCACCGAATGTGCAGAAACAGTTGACGGAGCCGAGAATGAGCTGAGTGACGTAACTGTCCTTGAGACCAGTGGAGGCAAAGACGGTAGTACCGAAGTAGAAGAAGAAGTTGATACCAGTGAGCTGCTGACCAGCCTGGAGAACAATGCCGAGAATGGTACGGTAGGCCATGCGCTCACCAGTGAAGATCTCAATGAGACGGGACTCGGGAAGAGAACGCTCCTCGTCAAGCTTCTGCTTGATCTCATCAATCTGTCTGTTCACACTGGGGGAGTTGATGTCGAGACCAGCGAGGTTGGCAATGGTCTTACGGGCCTCCTCCTCCTTACCCTTTCGGTAGGCGAATCGAGGAGACTCGGGGAGCAGGAGGATACCTCCACCAAGGAGAAGAGCCCAGAGGAAGTTGAGACCGTTGGGGATTCTCCAGGAAGAGCTACCGTCGTAGTGGTTGGTTCCCCAGTTGACCATCTCGGCAGTCCAGATACCAAGAGTGACGAAGAGCTGGTAGCAAGAAACAATGAGACCTCGGATGATGGCAGGAGCACTCTCAGATTGGTACATGGGGACGGCAACGGAGAGAGCACCAATACCGACACCAGTGACGAGACGACCAATGGCGTGTTGGTACCAAGCATGCATAGAGGCGACCTCAATAACGGTGCCGACGCAGGTCCAGAGGGCGGAGACGGAGATGGTCATGCGGCGACCGATGGTGTCGCAAAGGTTGCCAGCAATAAGAGAACCAAGCAAGCATCCGATAGAGAGAAGACCAGTGATTGTTCCTTGTCGAGCAGCGCTAAAGCTGTAGGTGCCGTTGCCGTTGTCCTCGCCGAATCGCTCGCCGTAGTCCGCCATCAAGAAGAAACCGGAGATTTGTCCACTGCACAACCACATTAGTAAATAATCATCAACAAACGATTAGAAATGCACAAACCTAGTGTATCCAAATAAAAAGCCACCGCCTAATATGCATATTAGCTTGAAATGCACTCAATTGATGTTGTTGTTGCTTACAGGATGCTGTTAGACCGAGGAAGATGGCCAGCGCGGTGACGCGACCATCGGTGTCGGGAGAGGTCTTCCTCTCGAGATGCTCGCCTTCGCCAGCATGCTCAGTGCGTTTACTGCTAAAGAACTTCATCTTGAAGAAGTAAACAATGTGTTGATTAGGTCAATTGACCAATTGTTGCTGTGATATGTATGTGTTGAGGTTGTGACACGAGATGTGATGGGGAGGCCAGGACCAAAGATTGAGCAGCGCAGAGGGTCTTTTTGAGTGTCTTTATTGTGGAGATGATCGTCCAAAGACCATCGCGTGCACCGAGAGACCAAGACCATGCCAATGGGTCCATCTCATGACTTTGGTGGTCATGCTTGAGCGAAAACTCAAACCCCGGGGGGCTCAGGGAAACGACTTGCGGAGACTGACGTGGGTTAGAAAGAAAGACTTGGAGAGAGTGGATCAGACGTGAATAGTAGGCCCGGAGACTCACGTCATGGGGTCTGCTTGGGAAAGGGATCGCGAGTGAGTAAGCATGCCTTGGTATGGCCATCACGCCGTTGAACCTTGGTGCACCCCCCGTGGGCTGATTGGCCCTTCGGAGGTCCCCTAGCTGACCTCTTCCAGATTCATCTCCGTTCTGAAAACGGTGGACCGATGGGAAAGTCTGTCGTGGGGTGACAATTTTTTTCTTCCATTCTACTACCGGCGTCTTCGGCATTGATGACGCAAATGAACCCGTGATGAGCCCACTGCGGTCCACTATTTTGTTCCTTGGGCCCAGTTTTTGCTTCTCTTTTTCTTCTGGTCTCATCTCTTGGCATGAAGATCTCGGCAGAGCGTGCATTGTCGGAACATTACCAGAGACCCTTTGAGGGATCACCCAGACGAAGACGAAGACGAAGGACAATTGATGCTTTGCGTGTAGCTAATGCCAGTTTACTGCAATTACTTGTTCTCTTTCGTTCCGAAACTGACACTAGTCAACTTCTCATATTTCCGGTTCTCGCCTTGTCCGCTGAGCAGAGCCCCATTTCCCATGATATGACACCGAGAAGCGCCGATCGGTCCGACTGCTGATTGGAACGTTCGGGGGCTCGCGCAAAGTTTTATTTCCGATGGCAGATCTCTGGTGTTTTTTTCCCTCGCAATTGTGGCCAAATGGGAGAAAAAAACATGATGTTGTTGTCACGGCATTCCATTCACGCTAGACACCGGATCTGATCTGATCTGTTTTGTAGGGGATATCCGACAGAACCAACGCAGCGCATTTGCCTCTAGCATTTTAATGCCTGTGCCTCAACAGTTGATTCCCCTCGATGGTGCAAACTCGGCCAAATGCGTTCAATCGTTATCCACGCCGTCAGAGACCGGCCGAATTGAGCGGAGCACGCTCACCTGTAGACGCCCCATATTGGTGAGACTCAGGGCGATACATGTCCAAAGTAACATTAGGTGCTCGGTCATTTTTGGGTCCGCGATAAGCCTTGAAAACTCAATTGGAACAGAGCAATGGACAGACCAGGGCATTTGGTGCGAGATAAGACCGAGCAGGTATGTATTGCATCTGCGACAGTCCAAAACAAGCACAATTACGACGCATTCCAGATGTCTTGATTGATGTTTTCTTTGGTGAACAACATGACCATCGTCTGCCTGCTCTTGCTTCTTCAGCGCGCCATCACAAGACTGACGCTTGACTGGCACTTCACATCAGCCGCCTCAATTGCCGCAGAGCCTCTTCGATTACCCCTGGTCACCACAGCCAATGTTAATGCGGCTCTGCAACGGTGGGACTCGATATCGTATCCACACGGGCCGAAAAAGGCACTCGGCGGTACTCGACACACCTTGCCACAGAATAGTGGGTAGGGCCACGCTCAACCCATCGGACCCGAACGTTTGAGCCGTCCGTAACGGAGCCTCTCCGCGACTACACCTCAGACATGGGCAATTGATCGCGGAGGCACGAGATCGCGGGTGACAAGATGGAGAGCGCCGTGACCTTGGAACGGGGTCTAGAATATGGAGGAACACGGAGTCCACGATGCAACAGTCGACCAAGGCCTGATGTTCTGTAACTGTCGGATGACGTCTGCAGTATGCATACCGGCCACCACGACCAGTATGGTTTCTATTTCCATGACAAAGATATCCAAACCAACACATGAACCGAGATTAATATTACTCAATCAGCTATTACAGTCTGGACCGTGTGGTAGAGCAGCTGACCAGCAGAGCTTTTAAACGAGTTCCATACTTATAATTGGCTTCTTGGCTGCGAGCCGGTGAAAGTTTAAACTAGTAACGTCGTGGTTATCTTAGGTATCATCCTCACCCTAGATCTGTCAGTGAACAACTCTTGTCGCATATCATCCCATCAACACCATCACATCCCCTCAAACCCCATATGGGGGAGAGGAAAACAAGGTAACCGCCCACACAATGCAAGAGTAAGCACCCGGAACGACAACCCCAGCAGATCGGCATCCTCGACGACTTCTCGGTCTTACCCACAAGACCCGTATACTGTCCGTCCTCTTTCCCCAGTGTCTAACCGCGGCCACGGGGGTGAGGAAGCCGGAGAACTCGGTCGAATTACTCCAGTATGCACCGAGCAACGCTGTTGCCTCCCCCAGAGCCACTCCTCCGCACAAACTAAACTCCCCCCTTTTTTTTTCATGCGCGTCTGCTTGACAGGCTTATCGGTCCTTTGGGACCTGAAAGGGCGGGCAAGCGAGGTTTCTCGTCCCGCATCCTCCGCATTTGCGAGCATTTTGCGGGAGGTGGGTGGGCGGTTGGAAATTTTCGTCGATTCACGTGGTGTCTTTGGTATTTTGGAACATACGACACTATGGGAGGTGACTTACTGGGGTTTCTAGGTATTTTTATACAGAGGATGAGATGCTGATCATATCATCAACATTAACCTTCCTATTTCAGATATAATTCCCAAAGTTCAAGAGATAGACAGACGGAATTGCACTACATAGCGCGACGAAAACATCATCAGCATAGTGCATGGCATGATCGTATCTCATAGGTGTGGAAGGATTTGTAGACGTCATGGCTGACCTTTGTGACTTGTTTATCCTGAAATTCGCGCATCGTAAACCACTGGCACTGTTCAAAAGAACAGTACAGAGCATAAGAGCAATGGCCAAAACTCCGCAAAGTAAATCTCAAGACAAGATGGGGAACATTTGTCACATGTAACCGAGCTATTGCAAGTCCCTGTGTTCCTGAGTTCCACGAACATATAGTCTTATCTCGAACTACTATCATTCTGTTAATATAGATGTATGAAGATGATAGCGAACTTGACCCTAAGATACTATAAGGAATGGCAGCTTTAGACAAGATAATAGAAAACCTTAGTTAACTTTAGTCTAAAATACAGTAATAATTTACCCAACCTTTATTTGCCCCCTGGTCTAAATAGTTAAACCTTCTGATATTATGTAGCTTGGCTAAGCCACAGATTGTTTATCCATCTCCTTTCAGGACTCCAGTTCCCTTGAGCAGTGGCCTCTGAGCTGTGGCTCCCCTATTCGGTGTGCACAGCCACGGGGTCCCATAACATCTTCTAATAATTATATCACTATTCTTATCTATATCTGTACAAGACAGGCAAGCTGATACGGAATTATACGGATATTTAGATAACCGGATACCCAACTCTACTTGGACTACATACCGCTTGCGTCGTACAACATCTCAGTTTTCACAAGTCATAAGGCTGACTACGTTATTCAGGCTTTCTCTTTTACACTCTGCACGTCTGTGCAGAAACTATGTCTTCGGCAAAGCAGCCTAGAGTACAGTCATGTACAGGCAAGTAATAGTAAGGAAATCTAAATTGTGTTTATCATTTACCAAGTTCAAGTAGATTTACCTAAAATTCTTGTCCTTGACTTAAAAGTTTAGAGAACTATCTAAATGTACCATAAATAAATTATTAAGACAAAGTGTTACCGGGATGATATGTTTGCTGACAACACGAGCCTTGGAGTCACAATGATCTCAGAAACAGATGTCAAAAGGCAGGTTGCGACAGATTCGCACACAACCTTCGGTCAGGCAGTAACTCCAGTGTTTCTATTGAATCCTCTGGGCACGTTTTTGTACTACCCTGCGACTCCAAGAGTCCCGGAAGTTCCTTGCAAATGTGGCGGTTACTCTTTTTACGAAATGTGAGTAAGACTTGGCGAGTGATGATCTCGACTGCAATGCTGGATGGTTGGGGGACTCCGGAATTCGTTGTCTTGACTCAATTGTGGTTTGTTCTCTACATGGCCCTAGCACTTGGTTGCCTAATAGAGTCTCCCGGAATCTGTGAGGCTTGTTCTGGCAATGAATAGCGATATCGCTTCGAAGAGCTATGCTGAGCCGAATGTATGTCCATAGCCCGGCAACAAGTCTAGTCGGTAAATCTGACAAGTAACATCGTCACAAGTTGGTAATTCGACTGGGATAGGAACGATCAGAAACATTGTTGCTACCGCTGCATGCTCCCCCGGATAATATAGCTATGTTGTTATTCCCTGTTGCCGGATTGTCTTAGACGAGAGTTTATTAAATTTATGCTTAATTTTAGTAGTTTTATATAAATTTATCACCATCATCCTAAACTTAGACTAAACATCATCTAAGATCCTAGATGACTTGTAGGTATGTAGTCTCCTACAAACACTGGCCTTCCTCGGGTGCAGAATATGGTTCAACGCCTCAATCCATGACCATCGGATGATTCTTCAGTTGGTGATGCTTGCGATAATCGAACCCTGAATCGCAATTTTCGTGGAATGGAGCTTATAATTGGTGGATATTGCATCAGAGCGATGTGAATTAAGTTCCGCCAATCGAGCAATCTGTACACCGACTCCCCAAGTTCATGCATGCCGGTTTTTGGGGTAAGTTCTTGGTTTACCCCAGACTTTGCTCGTCTTGCAGGTGATCAGATTTAGCAAGTTAGGGCAAGAAACAAGCTCCGTGATTGGCCTTCGCAAATGAAAGGCTGGACGGAGAATTGAAGAAGTACAATTCCTCGAATAAACATCAAGAGTAGCCAGAGATGTAACCCCAAACGGAGTTTTACCTCAACGACTACCTTGCCGTTGTTGGACTAGGCCATCATCGGGGGGTGCCCATTGGTGCAAAGAGCAGGGGCATTGGAGTAGCAGCAATTGAGGTTACTGTCATGGTGATGAAATATTTGACGGCGATGGGCATATAAAGAACGTGAGTCTCAATACTATTCTCCATCTCACTCGTAACTCAACCTCTCGTTCCAACTGAAATATATTCCATAAGACTCAGCCACTTTACAGCCATGAAGTATACCGCCGCCGTCGTCCTTGCCCTTGCCGGCATCTCCTCAGCTGCTGTCACAAAGACTCTTCCCAAGTCCGCCGGAGTCACTTCGTTCCCTACTGCTGTCCCCGTCAAGGGGAGCTACGATGGTGGCATGAAGCGTTTCGAGCGCAGCCGTAAGTTTCCCCAGGAGATTTGCTAGATATTTTACTGATAGATTTTTTCAGCCGCCGTTTGCCAGGGCCAGACTGAGACTGGTGAGAAGGACGCCATGTTCATTCTCGAGAACGGCGCAACTCTTTCCAACGTCATCATCGGAGCTTCTCAAGCCGAGGGTGTTCACTGCAAAGGAACTTGGTAAGTTACAGTGCGACATCGTTCCATCATAAAATTACTAAACATGTCTACAGTACCCTGAACAACGTCTGGTGGGCCGACGTTTGCGAAGACGCCATCACCCTCAAGCAGACCAGCGGCACATCTTTCATCAACGGCGGCGGAGCGTTCCACGCCAGCGACAAGGTTGTGCAGTTCAACGGCCGCGGAACGGTTCAGATCAAGGATTTCTACGCCGAAGACTACGGAAAACTGGTGCGCAGCTGCGGAAACTGCAAGGACAACGGCGGTCCTCGCAACGTGGTTATCCAGAACTCTGCCGCTGTCAACGGTGGTGTTCTGTGCGGTATCAACACCAACTACGGCGACACCTGCAAGATCAGCAACACTTGCCAGAACAAGGGCAAGTACTGCGATCGTTTTGAGGGTAACTCAAATGGAGCGGAACCCCCCAAGATTGGATCCGGTCCTGATGGAAAGTTCTGCACTACTTCAGGAGTCACCACAAGCTGCTAGATGTGGTATGATGGAAATGTGTTTGGGTTTGAGGTGTGGGTTGGTGTATCTAAATGAGTCCGTATATATTCATGACTACATACTTTTCTTTACCACTATCTCCGTTTACCTCATTGAGAGTTAAGCCCGAGGCCATAACAACAATGCGACGAAATGATTGAGGTGTTAGGCTTAGCAAAAGCCTGCTGGGGACCGTAAGAAATGACCACTTTAGACCGACGATAGAAGAGTTTAGGCGACTTGAGCATAAAGCTTTACCATCTTTACCTCTAGCTCAGACCATCAAATCATCAGGCATCTACGGAGTTCAGCTGTTTCAATCATCCGCGATTCTGTGTCAAACAACATTCCATAGATGCAGCCAGTTATGCAAGCCTTCCAGTGTTCAAGCAAAGTGTCAAAAAGCACCCAAAAAAGCAAAAAACAGATGGTGAGGGACACCGGATTTGAACCGATAACCTTCAGGATGCTCCAATATGAGACTGGAATCTGACACGCTACCGTTGCGCCAGCCCCCCAACTTGTGATAACTGAGCTCAAATTAAAATATATATACTACACGCATGCAAGCACATGATCGAGGAAGATGCCGGTTGTGATAGATCATTCCCACATGTATGCAAAGAGCAAAGAGCACATGGTTTTGATTGCTGTGGGGTACACGTCATTCGGAGGAGATGCCAAACAAGTCATCATCTTATCTAGTTCAACGCTCAGACAAGCACCCGCTGTAAATACAAGGGCCCCCAAGCAAAGATCTACGTCGGAACTTTTTTAGGGCCCATACAAACCACCACTCGCCTTCCAAATCTCGACATCCGAAGCCCTTGGTCGACTCCGAGATCGCTCCAGATAACGTCAATTGCTTGTGATTGGCACTTTTGCAAATAAGAATACAAGTTTATTTCCAAGTCCTTTTGACAGAAGCTCTTTGTTCAGGGGCGCAATCGTGAAACCAACTACCTGTCGGGGCAATAGATGGCCACGCGACGTCTCGATTGGTTGGTTTTGTCGTTTCAACATAAATTAGTCCATTCGAGGCACATCTCGCCTCCCATTGGCGAGAGATCACCCATGCTAATTCACAGGCGGCAATTGCGTCGTCCACTCACGAGACGAAGCAGCGCAACAAATACCGATGCTCATTAATTATGCACTCCTTTCATCGTTGTACTTGTTCCTGAGGCTCGTGGCAAACGGCGCATGGACGAACGTTAATTGCTGCATCAGACGTTTCGGTTGGTCCAGTTGCCAATGGGTTATTTCTCATGCTATACCTGCCATGCGTGCGATCGACGCTCGCTTTAGGCAGGTAAGTGGCTGTGGCCGGGGTAGACTATCTCCATCGATGGCGATCGTCGGAGCACATGTTTTGACGCGATAGGTCTGCGGATACCAGCCGAACACTGCTCGACTACAAGCGAGATGGCAACAGGAGATTGACTTGGGAGACCTTCTAGATAAATAGATGCCTTTGTCTCGAGTATCAAATCTCATCAAGCAACTCAGCTCTCCGGTCTCTACAACACATTCACTACTCACTCCGTCACCACTCTCTTTTCAACAAACACTCTTTACTTTCCAACTCCACCACTCGTTATCAAAATGCGATCCGCCACTCTTCTCGCCCTTCTTCCCTTTGCGCTGGCCGCTCCCTCCCGCCGGGCTGAGCCTGCTCCCGTCCTTCGTCCCCGCGGCGTCAAGCTCGTCGATGGCAAGTACATCGTCAAGATGAAGAGCGGTATGAGGACTGCTTCGGTCAGCGCCGCCGTCTCCAGCATCGAGGCTGAGGCCGACTACACCTACTCCAAGAGCTTCAACGGTTTCGCTGCTAGTCTCAAGGATGCTGAGATTGAGAAGCTCAAGAACGACCCTAATGTAAGCGCCATCTCAAACACCTCAGTAGAGAAGATTTCTAATTAATCCCAGGTTGAGTACATCGAGCAGGATGCATACATCAGCATCAAGGCCACCGAGCAGCAGGAGAATGCTCCTTGGGGCATTGCTCGACTTTCCAACAGCAGGGCCGGAAGCAAGACTTACACCTACGACGAGAGCGCCGGTGAGGGTACTTGCGCCTACATCATCGACACTGGTGTTGATGTTGAGCATCCCGTAAGTTTTTTCTATGATCTCACAAACACAGCGATCTAACTGGTACAGGACTTTGATGGCCGTGCCAAGTTCCTCAAGAACTTTTCCAACGACGGTGATGGCGATGGTCAGGGCCACGGCACCCACGTTGCTGGAACCATCGGTTCTACCACTTACGGTGTTGCCAAGAAGACCAGCCTCTTCGCTGTCAAGGTTCTCGGCGACGATGGCTCTGGCACCAACTCTGCTGTCATCGCCGGTATGGACTATGTCGCTGGCCACGCAGACAAGAAGACCTGCCCCAAGGGCGCTGTCGTCAACATGTCTCTGGGCGGCGAGTTTTCCAGCGCCGTCAACAAGGCCGCTGCAAGCATCGTTGATGCCGGTCTCTTCCTCGCCGTCGCAGCCGGTAACGAGGCCGCCGATGCTTCCGGCTCATCTCCCGCCTCCGAGGCCAGCGCCTGCACAGTTGGTGCCACTACCAGAAACGACACTCTGGCCTACTACTCCAACTTTGGCGATGTCGTGGACATTCTCGCTCCTGGAACTGACATCCTGAGCACCTGGCCCGGTGGCAAGACCAACACCATCTCTGGTACCTCGATGGCTTCACCTCACATTGCTGGTCTGGCTGCTTATTTCCTTGGCTTGGGGGAAAAGGCTGAGGGTCTTTGCGACTACATTGTTTCTGCTTCCATTGACGGAGTTGTTGCGAATGTGCCATCTGGTACTGTTAACAAGCTTGCCAACAACGGTGTTAGCAAGTAAGACCAAGAGCTTCTGTGTTGCTAGATATGACTTTCTTAGATGTATGACTTAATGTATTGAATACAATGTATTTCACTACTTGACTGCTTCTTTATCGCATGTGAATAATAGTGATGACTTTCTATATACGACACGTCTAAATAGTCCGAGTTTGGGTGTCCCTTTCTTCAAATTAGGTCAGTCAAGCTGTGAGGGCTGTATGAAGCGGTACTGACATACTCGTGAACTTGCCAATGCAATGTTGACACGACGCATCGCAATTCTCAGTCGTCTCAGGATACCAATTGCCTATGCCGCATCACTCTTTCCAACCATCTCCAGCGCCGAGGAACCAGTTGACGCCCACAAGTTGCAATCCATACTTTTCAACAAACTTGGCAGTGTCGAAAGACCTTCTTTGCGTAAACTCCTCACCTCCAACATCCTCCTTTGCCAGGTCCAAACTGGCGGGTTGGCGGTACAGAAGGAGCAGATATCTGTGAGGCTTTGAGCTGTGCGACGGTTAGCAACAACTCCATGGCTCACGAGACACATTAACTTACTCGTCCTTGGGGCCAGGTCCCAGATATTCTGTCAGTGCTGGTTTCCCTTGAGCAACTGTGTCTCCACTACTTAGAGGTCTCAAGCCGGGTAGCACCCAGTGACGCCAAAAGGCAAACTTGGGGTCGTCGGGCGTAGGTGCATCAGGGTCAACGAGGAGGAGCATGTAGGTAGCATCACCAGGAGCGCCAGCCTGTAACTATCAGTATGCATCTTGTGTGAGGTCTCAACAACGAACCTCTGGCGCGAACTGAATGCTTGGAGAGCGCTTGCAATCATTCGCACGAAGAAGATTTCCCAGCTCAACAGCCTTTCCATCAAACGTGACCCGAAGATCAGTCGTTGGCTTGAAGTCCTCTGGGATCAGACTGGCTGCCACGCCAGGGACCAACTTGGCCTCGGCCAGAGAGTTTGATAGCGTGTTTGACATGTTGAAGATTGTCTCGGGTTGCCTGATCTGGGCTGTGTTGAGCTGAAGACAACTGAGGCTGGGTCGATGACGGTATTTGAGCTGGTTACCCCACGTTGGGGGTTTGCATCACCATGACATGTTACTGGTGGAACATTGCACTTGCATTGATGCGACGCCCCCAAAGTTGAATAGCCGACATCTATATCCTCGTTCTCGTGAGTCGCGCCATTGCAAGTGATGGTTCTGTCGCTTGGTTGGTCTAGACTTGAGACGGCCGCGCTGCATTACATTGCACAAGTTGGCTGCACAAATGTCAGCCCCTTTCATTGGGCTTATCTTATCTCGATTGATGTTGGCGGGTCGGATGACATCACTCTGCTGTTTGGGCGTGTATGTATAGGGTAGGTTAGGCGCATCACACCTTCAAAAATCGCATCCGAGAACGTAAGAACAAACCGATATTGAAGAAGCTGGAGACGTTAAAATAAACTACGCTCATATCACCAGTTCTTTTAGAAGCTCTTGATATGTAGGAAAAATATAATTTTGTGCTCAGTGTTGGTAGTTGGCAATATAGACAATTTTGTTCACTTTGTGTTGATCACTAGTGAAGATGGTAACGATGATCCAGTGCGGCATTGCTTAACTGCTTCACTCCACAGGGACGGGTATGATTGGTCAGTAAGTAGTAGATAAGATAAGAAACTCAATCTTTACGTCACAGACCACAAAATCGCGGCGGCAGGGCAAAAAGTGGCGTTCCCCAGTTTTGAGCCGAGGTTTGACGCCCACTGCCCTGCGACAACATTCTCTACTACGTACACGGAATCTGACGATAGTCGCGAAGACATACCCAATCGTAACACGCTCGCAGCGACTGCGACACTATGCTTACGCGCTGAACCACCTTGTCGACGGCGACAAGAAAAGATCAACAACTCCCGTCTTTTCTTGAACCGAGCTAGCTCAGTGAACCGCTCACGATTAATCATACAGAACGGTACTTTTGCGGTTCATCCCACGAGCCGCCAAAGATCCTCCACTACAAACCGTTACCGCCATGCGCTCCGACAATCGTTTTGAAGACGATGTCCTTTGTTTGGATACATGAGATCTCAAGACTCACCAACGCGACCGCGATGACTACCTCGAGATGCACTACGACCCGAGCCCACCCTCATACCCCGAGGCGCGCGTACGATCGATCGTACGAATACATACACAACATTTATTTCGAAGCGATACATACAGTCAGCATTGGACACGGTTTATTGAACCCGAAAGCAGTACCAGCTAGCGGATCGGTTCGGGTGATTCGGGCTACGTCCAAGCGAGCCGACACGTCGGAATTCGCGAGGATCTGACCGACGTGTCAGTGACGCACCCGGTGCTCACTGCTTCGATCTCGACATGATTCTCGTCTGCGTCGTGCCTGTATTTTGCTGCCATTCCACCTCGAGCCCCAAACGTCTTGAATTGCCGAGCTAGCAAGAGACGCCCCCCGTTCCTCCAAGAGACTGGGAAATAATGCGTCTTGGCCAACTATGTTCTTTGATGGCTGCGACACAGAGGCAGCGCATCGAGAGACATCAGATTTCAGTACGAGTCTCTGAATTTTTGCTTAGTGTGATGCGCGTAGATGCCAAACGTGGCACTCGTGTCCGCAACAGAGATCGTGCATGTGTGAATCTGCAAGTAGTCGGGTAGTTATGGCAATGCCTCAAGATGTGGATTTCTTATCATTTGGTCGGGGCATCTACTGGCCAGCCATCCGAATGACCCAAGGGATTCGGAGTCCGAAATGCACGGCTGAGAGTTGCCCAATGTCCGAGACAACCATGTAGCGACTGGCGGGACAATTTATCTAACCGTGAGGTGCTTGATCAATTGGCCTCGATGGGGTGATAGTCATCTTCCGCGTTGTTTGTCGCATGGTAACATCGTGAACATATCTTGAACTTCATGCTCAAATGACTTACAAACCCACCGTCATTTCTTCTACATTGTCCAACTACTACGTACACACGATTGATGAATATGGGATGTACACGTGTTTCCTGTAATGTCCCAATGGCCTTGCCACAGCGATTGCCATCACTGGCGCAGACAAGTGTGGTGAACCAGGCAGTGAGGACTAGTTATAAAGGCGAATAAATAGAACATCTGTCGGGGGTAGTGGCTTGACAGTTGCTCGCTAGAGTAACGGGATTGCTTGACGGTCCGCTCATGTGGTGTCGCCGCTATCCCTTTTGCTTTTGTTGCAGCAGGGTGAAGTCTGCGCATTCGAACGTGCGCGAACATCTTTTTTCTCTCTATCGCGACACGTCCCTATTTTTACAAAACGGCCTGGAGGCAACTCCACTGTAGGGACATCCATTGTCGAGCAGTGTGGACTGTGGAGTGACTTGGAGAGTCTCTGCGCGTCAAGGCATTGGGGGACATTTATAAGATTTAGTCCTAATTTTACCTCAAGTTATTAAAAATGCAATAAATTATGATGAACTTAGGCAACCGCTTGGAGAAGTGCTGACTGCGGATGTTTGATGGCTGGAGATTTATCGCGATAAACGTACCGCTTGATGCAAAGCTCTGTTTATCTACTATATACCCAAACAACTCGACAAACTCACGGATGGTAACTAGGTCTGAGCTCTTCGGGGTTCTGATCAAAGATGTTATCGTCCACCCTTCTTACTTTTTACTCCCAAAGGCCACTACTTCAATCCCCAACCGGCCACGTTTTGCACTTACGGAGTACTGTGATAGTCTCGGCATGCGTCAATGACTCGGCCTAAGAGACTTCCAGGGACTACGTACTTACTACTGAGGCTTCCGCAGGTACGTACAATATCTTCATGACTTGTCAGCAATTGATTCCATCCATGACAATTGATTCCAAATGTAAGCGGGGCTTGTGATTGGCGGTGTTTGGCAGACGTGTTAGTGCAACTCCGATCACTGTCAATTTGGAAGCGATTGTGCATCTGAGGGACTTGTTGTGATTCAATTGATGATGGGGTGATTGTCAATCGATATCACGAACAAACAAGTTGCACCATTGAGATTGATCACTCGCAGTCTACCAACTGAATCACCTTCTATTTCTACCCGTTTAGAACAAAAATAATACATGAAAGTCGACCCCGCTCTTTGGCAGCCGCAGTGGATTAAGTGAAGTTCTCCCTGTAATTAAGATCAAAAGCTCAAGAGGCGGGGGTCGCAGTACGTAAGCGATTCTATGACCAAAGAGGTTACTATTACGCAGACATCTGGGTTGCTGTGGTGTTTGTTTTGCGGGGCTCGGTACCAAACCGATCACGGGTTATTCGTAAAAGGTTGTTCGGTGGCAATCGGTTCCAGAGTCGAGATATCATTGATATCGAGTGAATGTGGTATTTGCCTCTTGAATGTTTTGTTGAGGTGATTGTCAATTCGAAGCATTCTTCGTAGTGAACGGTCCATCCTCCGATGACCGGCTACTATGATGTGATGCTCTGCTCTGTTGATACATCGCGATGCGATGCACTGCTTGTTGCACCAGCTGCTCAGTTCGTACAGCTTCCCCGCACTTGGGTCCTAAAATCCTTGACAAATCCGGAATAAGTTCCCGATGCTGCAAAGCAATTGACGAGATTCCGAGCGTGATCCGTTTCTCTTGCCACTCCACTCAGCGTCGCTGTGTTGCTAATCCATCCCCCCCCCCCCGCCGGTATAAGT